>JAVJIF010019922.1:0-68934 GCA_038442645.1 Agave tequilana | reverse complement strand
ACGGGTCGTGTCCACGAGGAGAAATGCGATGAAAGCTTTTCGGTGTTTCGTTTAATAACAAAGAATTGTCTCGTTTTTTAATTGAAAAGAGAATTGAAAGAAGGAGATGATTAAAAGAGAAATTGAAACTTTGAAGAAGGTTTGGAAAAGGTGATTTTGTATAAAGCTTAGAAAGTGATTTGTTGTTTTCTTTTAATGAAGAAGAAAATCTAGGCTCACTATCTCACTACTCAACCGTTTATTCTTCTATTGACATCATTAGTGCCTCAACTTGATCATAGGCAAAACTTAAGGTTTACTTTAGAAAGTTTGAAGTAAAGCATATAAGATGGTTGGAAAGGTTAACTCTTTTCTTTAAGAAACCGTTTTGGATCGAATATTAAATCATCAAGCGCGAAGAAGCAAGTAGGGATAAAAACCATTCAAGAAACGTTCTAAAAGAAGTAAGAGTTTAAAAATCCAACCCATCCTCATGTGCCTTCAATAACACTTTCAAGAAGAAAGGCTTTAAGTTAGGCATGCAAATGACTCATTGGGTCTTTTTCATTAAAATCAGAAGAGAAGAAGAATTGAGAGAGGTACAATAGTGAGCCCAGAAAACCAATTTAGCTACTCATGGAAGACAAAGAAAATGCAAGTGAATAACGCAAGACATACCGTAAATGAGTGAAAGAAAAAGTAGCCCGATTCTTGTATTGATGATTGAGGCTAAACCTGCACACAAATTACAGAATATTAGATTTAAGAATAAAAAATGTGCAAGTGCTCAATTCTTCCGCTATAGCAAGTGGCTATGCGGGTCGTGATCCACAAGGAGGGTTTGCGATGGAAGCGTTACAGTTCTTTATTGAAATCGTTAAGAAGAAAAGCGAAGATTCTTCTCTGTTTTTAAGTTAAGAAAGGAAAAAGAATTATGTTAAAATTAGAGAGAAAGTGAAAGATGAAGAAGGTGGAAAAAATCAGAACATAATGAAGCGAAGATGTACAAATGAAGTGGAGAAAAAAAAGTGATTTTGAAGAGATGGTGATTTAATTTACAAAAATGAAAGAAAGAAATAAAAGAGTTACTTACCTTCTTTTCACCAAAAGCTTACCTTGAGTTTTTAGCTTCGATGTTACCTTCAATTGGAGGCAAGCAGCGCATAGCCCATAAGAGTCGAATGTTGGTCTCTTCCACATTACATCATCAAGATACGCAAGCATGAAATGATACAGAGAGACTCACAATTCCATCGTCATGAGCTATCGGTGGCACTCGCAAAGGCAAGGCTGTTTCGATGCTTTTAGACTCACTTGGAAGACAGTTGTACCAAAAAGAAAGGTAAAATAGAAAAGAAGAAGAAGAAGACTAAAAAGAAGTACATATACAAAAAGAACATCGATTTGATTTCATTACAATCAAAGAAAAGAAATAAGTCTTACACCGGTGTCACTCCAGCTCTAGCTTCAGTCTTGTTCTTCGATGAAAGTCGATCTCCTCTGAATTACATAAATGAAAACTAAAATTACATGAAAAGAAAGACTAAAAACCTAAACTAAGAAATGAAAACTAGGCTAAATTCCTATCTCTGCATGGTCGTCCTTTTGCCTTTGAGTGAAGTATTTATAGGAGAAATGGAGAGGGTAGAGGAGTGTGAAGATAAGTAAATCTAGCAATTTTTGAACTCCCCTTATCTTCAAACTTGATTTGAGGTGGATATTCAGTTCTGATCTGCAGTTTGTTGGCATATTGATTTCTGAATATCACTTATCAAATAACAGAATTAGAGATAATGATCAACATAAGAGTTGTAGCTCTGTAAGTCTGCTTTCTGGATCATCTTGAATCATCAGAATTGAGATTCTGTAGCAAAAGTTATGATTCGAATACTAAAATATATCCAGTCAGAATCTGAATCAAACTTGCTTCATCTCATCCCTTGATCTTTGCTTTAACCGATCGATTCTGAGAGGATTCTTCTCAACCAGTTTTCAACCTCTTGATTTTTTCCTGATTTAGTGAGTGTGAATTAATTTTGATTTAATTCAGAATTTTGGTGGGCTTTGGGCTCATTTCTCTTCATCTCCTTAAAGAATGGGCCTGCAAATAAATTAAGCAATTAATTAAGACAATGCAAAGTTTTATTCTAAAATAGGTATGAAAATATGATATTAAATATGCAACATTAGTGACCAATCACACCCCCATACCTATCTTTTGCTCGTCCTCGAGCAAAACAACTAAACTATACTAAGGATTATTAGACCACTTTCGCAGGTCGCGCGATTGCACTGAGCATGTGCAACAAGCCGTTAAACCTCTAGGTTTCCCCTAGAGGACGAGTTTGTCTCGTGAGGGTTTTCAGCGGATTGCACCACAAAATCCATAAAGAAAGGGAAATAAAGAGTTAGTATTTTCGAAAAGCATTTGAAAGCGAAAAATATTTGAAATATGATTGTAAGATCTAAGCAATCTATAAGTTATAGGAAAACCGATTTTTCATTCCTAAACTTAGTCTCTATTCAAAAATTTGTTATCAATCAAAGTAAGGAGTCAAATTGTGCTTCTCATCTAGTCTATTGCTTTACCCTAAGTCATATGCACCTTGTGAATGTGAAAATTTTGACTAAGGGTTCATTAACTCTAACTCTTATGCCTTATTTATTTTATATATATACCTTTTTTTTTTGGTATTATTCCTTAGTTTTATAAGGCTTTCTAATCTGCCCATGTAACGAGCCTTTAATCGATGACTCCCACCAGACGGTCTTAGGGCACCAGGTGAGAAGACACCCCTAGGACTTAAGGACTCGAGCAAACAAGGCCACAAAACTAAGGATTTTATTTTATGAACCTCTTTTAGGCGTGAATACTTATGCTTTATTAGGCACAAATACCCAGCTTAATCAGAGGATTTTTCTTTTCAAACTTATCTAATCATCTTTCGCATAAATACCAAGGCTTGCTTAGGCCAAAGCACCTAGCTAGTCAATAATTAGACTTGTTTTTTTTTTTTTCAAACTCATCTAATTATCTTTTGCATAAATACTAAGGCTTTCTTAGGCCAAAGTACCTAGCTAATCAATAATTAGATTTGTTTATATATATATTTTTTATAAGGCATAAGAATCTTTGTTTTTGAACCTAAGTGTGTAAGTGTATAAAGTGTGCATATTTCATCAAGGTAAAGATCAAGACTAAATTACTTTGACAAATTATCTTCCTAACTCTATAAATCAAACAAATAATCTTATTTTGACCAAGTATAAGAAATCCTAATTTGGATTTTCCTATTCCTTAAAATTAACTTAATTCTTACAAAAATAAGTCAAAATATTGTTTCTAAATTTCAAAAAGTTTTTAAAAGTAAAGAAAAATGTTAATTTTTTTTTAAAGAAAAAGAAAAGTTATGTTAGACCCTCCCCCACACCTATCTCATGCATTGTCCTCAATGTATGAATTAATGCATAGGTGCATGAAAAAGACGACAGGGAAGGAAAATGTTACCTTATGGTGGTGGTTCCGGTGGTGGTCTGATTGGTCCACGAAATGCGGCCCAATCAACTTTTCTTGGGTCTCGGAGGAACCCACCAGAAATATCTTTAATATAACCCATTAAAAAGATAAATCCATAAAGGATCTTTATTAAATATTTAACCCCATCTAATTTCCATATTTCATAATTGATTTCGGAGTCAAATTTATCAACCACCTCGTCCCAGAATGCAGTATGAAATGATAGAACAGTTGACTTGGACTCAGGAAGGACAGGAACTAATACGACTCAGGAAGGTGACTTAAGTCAAGTAAAGGTTTAGGAGTCGAAATAGGTTCAGAAATTGGGTCCAAGTCAAGAAGTTGAAACTCCAGTCCACATGTATTTTTCAACAATGGAATGTGACCTAATATGGGTGATTCCAGTTCAGGAATGATAGGTGGAGGAATCAAAACTGACTCTAAAATATTACTCAAGTTTGGTAACAAAACGGGAGTCAAGATTGATTCAGAAAGTTAAACTGGATCACAGATTGAGAATCTAGGTCTCATATCTCATTGAGTTCAATATCAAAAAATAGAGAACTTGCCAATTTGTCAATAGGATCTTCAAAAGTGTATAATTGGTCAAGTTCAATATGATCCTCAAAGATGGGTGATTCAATTTCATTATGAATGGTACAAGATCCAGTGTTGACTCCGGGACAAGATCAAAATCAGGTGAAGATACCGGAGTCATAATCGAATCAGGAAGTAGAATTGAATCACTAAATTGGGGTTCAGGATCATATTCATTTTCAAGTTCTATTTCAGGAAAAGGAAAACTTGCTAAACTGTCAATATCTTTTTCAAAATTTGGAGTTTGGGCAAGTTCAAATGGTTGTTCTGAAATGGAATCTTGATTTCCAAAACTACATGACTCTTCGGCTCTAACAGAATGGTTAGTGACATCAGAACTGGTCCAACGGTGAGAACGTAGAGATTCGACCATCATATCTATGTCACGATTACGAGTGTTTGAGCCTGAGTCATGGATTCAAGCATCTTTTCATAGTTGATAGGTTCATTGTTTTGATGAAAAGATGAAGAATTGTCTTGGAAGTGGTAGTGAAATTGTGAGTCCATCAGATTTTTGGATTTGTGTTTGGACTCGCATACTCATTTTCAAAATTGATTGTTTCCTATTTTGGACGGGTGGAACTGAGTATGACTCTTGAAAATATTGTGGACTAGGTGGAGAAGGAGGACAAGTTAGTTGGAAATTATGCTCGGGGAGGTGAATCCCTACTGACTCGGTGAAGAGTTGAAATTATTATGCAAATTATAGTTATTAGATAGGGGGTATGGGTCATATTGATTCGGATAAGACCAATCCGGCACACTGGGTTGGTCAAAGTTATGATATGCCGGGTTGGTAATATCCGAAAATGAAGTCGGTGTGTAATATGGATTATTATTGTAGTTGAAAAAATTATTATTATAGTCCATATCACACAATAGAATACAAACAAAGAAAAACAAACAAATAAACAAACAAAAAGAAAAAATTCTAGCCTAAGTTAGGGTAAACTTAGGACCTAGACGACTCCTAACTGGTTAGACTGTCCACGGGAGGTCTAATGTAGACTTTAAACACAAGCTAATCAGCCAGGTCAGGGTAAGGTTGGTGGGAGGTTTTCCGTCAAAGACGTCCTTAATTAAATAACCACCAACCTTCGGGCTTTCGGCCCTCAATCCCTTTCCTAGACACTGATTTTGCAGGAGTTAGATTCCAACATTTTTCCCCTTAGGATAATCTCCTAATTGAGTCTGAGATGTCCCTAGGGCCAACGTCTACTCAATTTTAGTTAGGCTTGGGTTAGTGAGTGCTTGAAATGTGATTTTTGGGCTAAGGAAGGGTGATTAAATCCCCACCTTATCTTGTTAATGGGTTAGTGCCTTAAGATCAATTTGTGCAAGTGTACAAGATATGTAAGATTCACTCAAAGCGATATAAATCAACCAAGAAGTGAGTCCTATGCTAAATGCAATGCATACGTACCTTGCTCCAGCACTCTTCAACAGTAAAAGTAAATGAATTGAAAAGACACGTGCCTAAAATGCAAATGTCTAATCAATTTTTAACTTTTACAACAAACTTTTTACTGTTGATTATTAGCAGGTTTTTGTGATGGCATATAAGAAATAAATAATTGCAGGAAACTAGAATTTGCAAAGCTAGCAGCCCTGCAAAAACCTGTTAGTAGTCAGCTCTTTATTGCCGCGGATCCGCGGGTTTTGCCGTGGAAACGCGGTAATTCAGAGGGCAATGGGTCTCTGCTTTATAGAGCAGAGGCCCAATACCACTTGTATGTCACTGCAAACTTATTTTCCTGTCTTGCTTGCCCTGTAACCTGCACAGAGAAGAAATTCGTTTAGTTCTAAAAAATTTTCAAAAAAAATTCAGATTTCAATAAAAAACATGTTACCCTCCCCGGCAACGGCGCCAAAATTTGATTGAGGCTAAACTGCACACAAATTACAGAATATTAGATTTAAGAATAAAAAATGTGCAAGTGCTCAATTCTTCCGCTATAGCAAGTGGCTATGCGGGTCGTGATCCACAAGGAGGGTTTGCGATGGAAGCGTTACAGTTCTTTATTGAAATCGTTAAGAAGAAAAGCGAAGATTCTTCTCTGTTTTTAAGTTAAGAAAAGGAAAAAGAATTATGTTAAAATTAGAGAGAAAGTGAAAGATGAAGAAGGTGGAAAAAATCAGAACATAATGAAGCGAAGATGTACAAATGAAGTGGAGAAAAAAAAAAGTGATTTTGAAGAGATGGTGATTTAATTTACAAAATGAAAGAAAGAAATAAAAGAGTTACTTACCTTCTTTTCACCAAAAGCTTACCTTGAGTTTTTAGCTTCGATGTTACCTTGAATTGGAGGCAAGCAGCGCATAGCCATAAGAGTCGAATGTTGGTCTCTTCCACATTACATCATCAAGATACGCAAGCATGAAATGATACAGAGAGACTCACAATTCCATCGTCATGAGCTATCGGTGGCACTCGCAAAGGCAAGGCTGTTTCGATGCTTTTAGACACTTGGAAGACAGTTGTACCAAAAGAAAGGTAAAATAGAAAAGAAGAAGAAGAAGACTAAAAAGAAGTACATACACAAAAAGAACATCGATTTGATTTCATTACAATCAAAGAAAAGAAATAAGTCTTACACCGGTGTCACTCCAGCTCTAGCTTCAGTCTTTTTCTTCGATGAAAGTCGATCTCCTCTGAATTACATAAATGAAAACTAAAATTACATGAAAAGAAAGACTAAAAACCTAAACTAAGAAATGAAAACTAGGCTAAATTCCTATCTCTGCATGGTCGTCCCTTTTGCCTTTGAGTGAAGGTATTTATAGGAGAAATGGAGAGGGTAGAGGAGTGTGAAGATAAGTAAATCTAGCAATTTTTGAACTCCCCTTATCTTCAAACTTGATTTGATGTGGATATTCAGTTCTGATCTGCAGTTTGTTGGCATATTGATTGCTGAATATCACTTATCAAATAATAGAATTAGAGATAATGATCAACAAGAGTTGTAGCTCTGTAAGTCTGCTTTCTGGATCATCTTGAATCATCAGAATTGAGATTCTGTAGCAAAAGTTATGATTCGAATACTAAAATATATCTAGTCAGAATCTGAATCAAACTTGCTTCATCTCATCCCTTGATCTTTGCTTTAACCGATCGATTCTGAGAGGATTCTTCTCAACCAGTTTTCAACCTCTTGATTTTCCCTGATTTAGTGAGTGTGAATTAATTCTGATTTAATTCAGAATTTTGGTGGGCTTTGGGCTCATTTCTCTTCATCTCCTTAAAGAATGGGCCTGCAAATAAATTAAGCAATTAATTAAGACAATGAAAAGTTTTATTCTAAAATAGGTATGAAAATATGATATTAATATGCAACATTAGTGACCAATCAATTGATGTCACTTCAACTTCAAGTACAAGCACTCAATCCTCTCTCTCACAAGTATTTGTACTGAACTACAAATTGTAAAATAAAAATACAACTTTTGTACTATCTAACAAGAGCCTAAACCTTAAAGTATAAACAAAATTCTAATCCTAGTCTTCGCTCCTTTTTTCTCTATTAAAACTGGTATTTATTGGGAAAAACAAGAGGGGCGAGATCCTGGGAAGATTGGGGGTGCAAACGCTCCCCCAACAAACTTCAACAAGCCGCAAAAACGCGGCTAGGGCCACGTTTTCGCGGCCCTGGTGTGGCCATGTAGCCACACCCAATTGGTGGAACTCTCCGGTTTGGTGATTTGCCCATATCTTCTGCTGGTTTTCTCATTTCAGCTTCAGGATTTGACGAAACAGCCTTTGATTATTGGCTTCAACCGCTTGATTCAGGGAGGATTCTTTTCAACCGGTTTTCAACCTCTCTGATATGCCAAGATTTGCCCTAATTCCTTGATTTCGAATTTATTCTGAATTAAATCAGAATTAGATGGGCTTTTTGGCTTGTTTCTCCTTCCTTTCTTTTAGCAATTGGGCCTACATTTAACAAAGAAGAAGTAGACTTATTAATAGGATTTATTAGCTAAAAAATATGATAAGGTGACAATTTATATGCAATATATGTGACTGACACCCCCATACTTATCTTTTGCTCCCCTCGAGCAAAACATCAGACTAATTCTAATCAATTATTAGACCACTTTCGCAGGTCACTTGATTGCACTGAGCATGTGCAACAAGCCGTTAAACCTCTAGGTTACCCCTAGAGGACGAGTTTTGTCTCGTGAGGGTTTTCAGTGGATTGCACCCACAAAATCCATAAAAAATGTTAGTATTTTTGAAAAGCATTTTTAAAGGAGAAAATATTTGAAGTATATTTGTAAGGCTTTAAGTACTCTATAAGTTATAGGAATATCAAATTTTCATTCCGAACTCAGTCTCTATTCAAAAATATGTCATCAATCAAAGTAAGGAGTCAATTTGTACCTCTCATCTAGTCTATTAATTTTCTCTGAGTCGTATGCACCATCGTAACTGTGAAGTTGACTAAGGGTTCTTTAACATTAACTCCTATGCCTTATTTATATTTATTTTTGGTGGAGTTTATTCCTCAATTTCATTAGGCTTTCTAATCTGCTCATGTAACGAGCCTTCAGTCGGTGACACCCAAACCGGACAGTTTTAGGGCACCAGGTGAGAAAACACCGCTAAGGACTTAAACACTTGAGCAGACAAGGCCACGAAACCAAGGTTTTTATTTATAAAATATACCCCTTTTAGGCGTGAATACTTATACTTCATGAGGCACAAATACCCAGCTTAATCAGAGGATTTATGTATATATATATTTTTCCAACTTATCTAATTATCTTTTGCATAAATACCAAGGCTTGCTTAGGCCAAAGCACCTAGCTAATCAATAATTAGATTTATTTTTTTACATATATTTTTTTATAAGGCATAAGAGTCTTTGTTTTTAAACCCTAAGTGTGTAAGTGTATTTAGTGTGCATATTTCATCAAGGTAAATATCAAGACTAAATTACTTTTACAAATTTTCTTCCTAACCCAAAATCAAACAAGTTATCTGACTTTGACCAAGTATAAGAAATCCTAATTATGATTTTCCTATTCCTTAAAATTTACTTAATTTCTTACAAAAAATATATCAAATATTGTTCTAACCTTTCAAAAGTTTATTTGTTGTTGTTGTTGTTGTTGTTGTTGTTGTTGTTATATTAGTCATGTTAACCCTCCCCCACACTTATCTCATGCATTGTCCCCAATGTATGAAAGAAATGTATAGATGCATGAAATATAATTGAAAAGAGGGAAGGTACTGATACACGGGGTCAAAAAGACCCATAGCCGTTTCATTTACGGCACCGATTCCAAGAAAGGTTTAAGGCGTTGACCATTTACCTTAAAGTCATTTCCATTCTTGGTGTCACTGATCTCAACTGCACCGTATGGAAACACGATTTTTACAACGAATGGCTCAGTCCATCTAGATTTCAATTTTTCTGAAAAAAGATGAAGCCTAGAATTATAGAGTAAGACTTTTTGTTCAGGGACAAAGGTTTTTCTTATGATGTGTTTATCATGAAAAATCGTGACTCTATCTTTAGTGATCCTAGCATTTTCATAGGCCTCATTTCTTAACTCCTCTAATTCAGAAATTGTAACTTCTGAAGGTCACCGGCCTTAGTCAAGTCGAAATTCAACTGCTTGATTGTCCATAAGGCCCGGTGCTCTCTAACTCAACGGGCAGGTGACAAGCTTTACCATAAACTAACCAATAAGGAGACATTCCTAGAATCGTCTTGAAAGCGGTCCGTAGGCCCATAGGGCATCAACAAGTTTGATGGACCAATCTTTCCGGTTTTGGTTCACAGTTTTCTCCAAGATAAGCTTGACTTGTCTATTGGAAACCTCAACCTGCCCACTGGTTTGAGGATGATAAGGTGTGGACAACTTGTGAGTTATGGCATACTTTCGCATAAGAGCTTCAAAGGATCTATTGTAAAGTGAGTGCCATTATCACTGATGATAGGACGAGGGGTTCCGAAGCGTGAAAAAATATCTCTTTCAAAAACTTTATGACAACTTTGTTATCATTAGTTTTACAAGGAATGGCTTCTACCCACTTGGACACATAATCCACAACAACCAATATGTATTGGTTTCCAAATGAATTAGGAAATGGACCCATAAAGTCGATGCCCCAAACATCAAAGAGTTCTATTTCTAGAATTGGGTTGAGGGGCATCATATTTCGTTTTGAGATCCTTCCTACCATTTGGCATCTATGGGACATCTTGCAAAATTCAAATGGATCCTTGAACAAAGTGGGCCAATAGAACCCGCTTTGTAGCACTTTTTCAGCAGTCTTGCGGGACCAAAGTGTCCACCGCATGCAAGTTCGTGACAAAGGATATAACACTCTTAACCTCCTCATCGGGAATGCATCTCCTAATAATTTTGTCAGAACAGCACTTAAAAAGATACGGTTCCTCCCAAAAGAAATACCGGACTTGGGATAAGAACCGGTATAAATCGTTTTTGGACCAATGAGACGGAGTTTGGTTTGTGACTAAGTAATTCACTATATCAGCAAACCAAGGTTCCCTAGAGATAGCTAAGAGATTTTCATCAGGAAAATCCTCATTTAAGGGTAATTCGTTGCATGGAGAATTAAGGATCCGTGAGAGATGGTCAGCAACGACATTTTCTACGCCTTTTTTATCTTAAATCTCAAGATCAAATTCTTGAAGAAGGAGGATCCAACGAATGAGTCGGGCCTTGGCATCCTTCTTCATCATGAGGTACCTAAGCGTAGAATGATCGGTGAAAATGGTGGTTTTGGACCCTAGTGGGTAGGGACGAAATTTCTCTAAGGCAAATACTACTGCCAAGAATTCCTTCTCAATCGTAGTGTAGTTCAATTGAGCATCGTTGAGAGTCCTACTAGAGTAGTAAATCACATGCTACTTGTTATCAATGCGTTGTCCTAGGACAGTGCCTATGGCAAAATCGGAAGCATCGCACATGATTTCGAACGGCTTAGACCAATCTGGAGTAGATATGATTGGTGCAGAAATAAGCTCTCTCTTAAGCTTCTTCCAAGAATTCATGCATTCAGTATTGAAAGTGAAGGACACATCCTTAACAAACAGATTAGTCAAGGGCCTAGCAATTTTGCTAAAAATCTTGATAAATCTTCGGTAGAAACCAGCGTGTCCTAAGAAGGATCTAATGTCCTTAACGCATTTGGGCATGGGAAGCTTAGCAATAACCTCAATTTTAGCTCTGTCCACTTCAATTCCTTTCTTGAAAATTTCATGATCTAAGACAATTCCATGTTTTACCATGAAGTGGCATTTCTCCCAATTCAGTGTCAGATTTTTCTCAGCACAAAGTTGGAGGACAAGTTCTAAATGGTGGAGACATTGATTGAATGATTCTCCGTAGATGGAGAAATCATTCATAAAGATCTCTAAGAACCGTTCTACCATATCAGAGAAAAGACTCAACATGTAACGTTGAAACGTTGCTGGGGCATTGCATAAGCTGAAAGGCATTCGATGATAAGCAAATGTCCCAAATGGACATGTGAACGTAGTCTTTTCTTGGTCCTCAGGAGCAATAGGGATCTGATTATACCCCGAGTAACCATCCAAGAAACAGTAATACTCGTGACCCACCAAACGTTCAAGCATTTGATTAATGAAGGGAAGTGGAAAATGGTCCTTATGAGTTGCAGCATTAAGCTTCCTATAGTCGATGCAAACTCGGATCTTCGTGGGAAGTCGAGTTTGGACCAACTCTTTGTTCTCGTTTTCCACTACGGTAAAACCGGATTTCTCTGGAACCGCGTGGACAGGACTGACCCATTGGCTATCAGAATGGGATAAATTATCCCATTGTCTAAGAGTTTTATAATTTCAGCATGAACGGCCTCTTGCATTATAGGGTTTAACCTACGCTACGGGTCTCTTTTAGGTGTGGCATCTTTATTGAGATGAATGCGATGTTGAACGATGGTCGGACTTAATCCCTTTATATCAGTCATAGTCCACCAATGGCTTCCCTATGTTTTCTTAGAATTGCTTTAAGATCTTCTTCTTCCCCATCATTTAAATGGGAGGCAATGATGAAAGGAAAGGTCTCTTATTTGCCTAGATAGACGTACTTGAGATGCGCAGGTAAGGCTTTCAATTCTAAGGAAGAGGAAGGCTGGTTGGAAGGACTAGTCAAATTTGTTGGCTCCATTATTTGTGAAATAGGGTTCGAGGCCCAATTCACATCAGAATCTACAACCTGATCAAGATTAAAGTTGTCAGACTCTAACCCGAAGTCACACTCAGTTTCTAGTTCCAATTCTTCCCTATGTTCACTTGTTAAGTTCTCAATTAGGTTAACTTCAAATGTTTGGTCCTCAAGATCGCGGGTTGTTTTCCTAGATTGAAGACATTGACTTCTCTAGTCATGTCCCCAAAGGTTAACCTCATGGACCCATTCCTACAATTGATGATGGCATTGGCAGTAGCAAGGAATGGTCGCCCTAGGATAACAGGAGTTTGAGTCCTATGATTGGAGTTGGACACAGGTTGTGTCTCCAGAACTATGAAATCGACAGGGTAAATAAACTCCCCTACCCGGATTAGAACATCATTAATCTCCCCTTTTGGAACTTTTACTGAACGGTCAGCCAGTTGGATAGTGACTCGAGTTGGACTAAGATCGCCCAACCCGAATTGTTGATAAACTGAGAATGGAAGCAAGTTGATACTTGCCCCCAAGTCAAGAAGTGCACGATGATTAGTCTACAATTTTACATTATTATATCGCATTTCCCCACCGATTTATGATAAAATGTCGGTCTAAACCGTGTTTGGTCTCTCTTGCAGGTAAATCAAGAGTTTAAGGGCAAAGGAGTAATAAGAGCTTAATTAAACCCATTTTTGGGTAATTAAATCCGTATTACTTGGAGGCCAAGTAAGGGATTTTCTAGAAGATACGTCGAACCTAAACCTTTGCTCACGTCAGACAAATATTCAGGTGAAATTACCAGAATTGGGATATATCAGGAGCTCCTAGAAACGTCACGCATCCCCGTACCAAACCAGGGACTTTTGTCCCTGGTATGGCCGTTGATCCGCGACTATAGCCGCGGCCGCGGATCCGCGGCCCTATGGTGGGGCCACGCGTCGATTTTCAACGCGTGGCCCCGTCTCGTCTTCTAGAAGCTGTATTTGCCTATAAATACCCCTGTAGAGGTCCAGAACGAAGCAGTTTTTGATTTTAGGCTAGGTTTCTATATTTTGGTATAGTGTAGTGTAGGTGTTCTTCTTCTTGTTGTATTTTATATTTTCTTTTCTGTTTAGATCTTGTAGTAGGGCTGAGAGATTCAGAGAGAGATAGAGAGAGATTGATGTAATAGATGGTGACAATCTATGTAAAGGTGCCTCCTTTCTTCTCTAATGTAATCTTCTCCATCTTCTACATGATGCTTAGCTAACTTTTCTTCTCATGGAAATATAACTACTAACCACTAACTATCTAACCACTTACTTGATAATCCGCATGAATCTAGTAGCCTTTACAAGGCCTTGCTCTTGCAAGAGCCATTGATGGCTCATGATGATGGGTTCTTACATCTAACTTGCTAACCAAGCTAACTCTCTTATTTCATGCTTGCTTCTAATGGTTTTGATGATCTAATGTTTGTATTAGCTTGCTCTTGATGCAAGTTTGAATGTGAAGAACCATCTTATTTGCCAT
The DNA here is from genome assembly GCA_038442645.1 of Agave tequilana. Classification (NCBI taxonomy): domain Eukaryota; kingdom Viridiplantae; phylum Streptophyta; class Magnoliopsida; order Asparagales; family Asparagaceae; genus Agave; species Agave tequilana. The sequence goes on along the minus strand of JAVJIF010019922.1, from coordinate 55,163 downwards.
GCTTTGTATCGTCTCTTGAAGCAAAGGACTAGTGATGGCCAAGGATCCATGTGAGGCAATTATCACTAAGAGGTTAGCATGGTTAGTGGAGCAATTAGTAGTTAGTAGCCATGAGTTTTATTTTACTTTGTTTTAAAAACCATTTCCAAAATCTTTTATCATTTTTTCTATCGATGTTTTCACCATCCTCTTAGTTCACCTTTGTTTCATCTTCTTTTCTATTTTGTTTTCCAAACCACTTCTCTTTTGTTTTCTTCACCATTTTCACCGCCTTCTCCATCTACCACATGCTTGATTTCCTTTTCTTTTCTTTCACTTTCTTTTTCATTCTTTTAAACAAAGAAGAATTGTTAACAAATGACGTGAATAGAGACTGTTAATGCTTCTATCGCCTCCCGTCCCTGTGGGTTCAACCCGTTGAGCCAATGCTATAACGGAAGTATCGAGGGAACATTAGCACATATACAAGCTTTTACATTGATTTCATAAAACACATTTTTTGAGTGCTGGTTTCGCCCCGATCAAATTTTTGGCGCCGTTGCCGGGGAACGGGAATGGTTTTGATTTCACATTTTTGTTAACATTTTCTTCTCTGTTTTGGTGTGCAGGACAATCTTTACAAGTGCTTAACATTGCAGAATGAACACTAGCTTTGCATCTCTTGCTCTAGAAAGCAAGGGACTCAGCCTCTAAAGAACTACTGCGCAAACGCGACTTTTGCCGCGGACACGCAGCCATTTTGTAATCATTGTGTATCTTGTTGTGCTGGGATGTGTATCTTGTAATAGCTAGTGGATTTGTACTGCTATTTTCCTGCTTTGATTGCCTATGCACCACAAAACTAAAGAACTAAAATATGATATTTGGACGCTTTTAAAATGGCTTAGACATTTGCATTTAGGCACGTGTCAATTCAATTCTAATATACTGTATTTTGTTCTATTGTTGTGATCTGGATTGAGGTGTACATATGGCATTGCATATAGCATAGGACAAACACGTGGGTGATTTATTCGCTTTGTATTATATTCTTGTCTATATTGCACACTTGCACGAATTGAACTTAAGGGCAAAACCCATACAAGATAAGGTGGGATTTCATCACCCTTCCTTAGCCCAAAAATCACCTCCCCACTCACACAACCCAAGCCCTAATAAAAATTGATAGACGTTGGCCCCTAGGGACATCTCGGACTCATTAAGATATAGACCGAGGGTGGAACTTGTTTTGAATCTTACTCTTGTGAAATGGTGTCTAAGGTTGGGGATTAAGAGGTTACGCCTCGAAGATACCGTGGTTTGGCGTAATTAAGGCCCGTTGCTTAGCACGGATACCTTCCACCATATTTTGCCCCTACCTGGCCGATTAGCTTGTGGTCAGATTCAAGCAACAACCTCCTCCGGGTAGTCGACCAGTTAGGAGTCGTCTAGGTCTAGGTCATCCTTAATATAGGCTTGGTTTTAATTTTTTCTTTTCTTTTTGTTTGTTGTTCGATTTTTCTTTTTGTTGTGATTGTTTGTGAAATGGAATTCAACAATAACAATTCTTTGAATTTGAATATGAATCCATATTTCACACCAACTCTATTTGATTCAGATAATTCCAACCAGGTCTTTACAATATGAACCAACTAAATACACCGGGTTAGACTTATCTGAATCAATACAACCCATATCCACAATCTTGTGACTATAATTTCCAAAATAATTTCAACTCTTCACAGAGTCAATGGGGATTCACCTCCCCCGAGTTAAATTTTCAGCCTCCTTGTCCATCATATCCACCTTGTCCACAATTTACACAATATTCATTCTCCGATTTTGCTTCCTATACTCCTTTTTTTGGACCTTCCATTGAAGAAAAATCTGAGTTAGAAAAGAGTATAGAAGCCAATCTACAAGAGGCCGAACAACAACTTCAGAAAATGTTGGCCTCTCCAATTCTATAATATTTTCAAGAGTCTTACTCAGTTCCACCTTCTCATAATGAACAACCATCTGCCCTGGAAACAAGTAAGGAACTCCTGTGTGAGTCCAAGCTTCAATCTCAAAACATTTTGGACTCACATTCTTCACAATCTTTCCAAAACCAAGATTCTTATACTCCCATTCTAGAGCATCCACTTGCAGAAAAATCAAGTCTAGAAAAGAGTATAGAAATCTTGCAGGAGTCCGCATTACAATTTCAAAAATCTTCTTCTCAGTCTATTGATAGGTTGGAAACACAATTAAGTCAATTGGTCAATATTTATAGGAATGAGGAAACTCTCTCTTATCAATCTTTGACCAATCTAAACATCTCTAACTCTATCAATTTGACCCATGACTCTGGTTGTTTTGGAAACTAAGATTCCTACACTCCTTTTCTAGAACAACCACTTGAAGATACATCACATCTAGAAAAGAGTATAAAAGTCTTGCAAGAGTCTGCACTACAATTTTAAAAATCATCTGCCGAGTCTATCAATAGGTTGGAAACATAATTGAGTCAATTGGTTAGCATTTATAGGAATGAGGAAACTCTATCTTATCAATCTATGACCAATTCAGCTATCCCTAACTCTATTGATCTGACCCAGGACTCTTGTCATTTTGGACACCAAGTTTCAATTTCAGCACACCCATCTAAACTTGTCCAAACTTCAAATCCCATTGATATTTTGGCAAGTTATCCTTTTCCTGAGATTGAACTTGAGCATGAATATGATCCTAACCTTCAACTTGGTAATTCAATTTCACTTCCTGATTCAATATTGACTAAGGTGTTTTTACCTGAATTCAGGCCTTTTCCCGAGTTAGTATTGGATCCAGTACCAGTCCATTGTGAAATTGAATCACCAATCATTTATGATCATCATATTGAACTTGACCAATTTCATTTTTTTGAAAGTCCCATTGATAAATTGGCAAGTTCTCATTTTTATGGAATTGAACTCAATGAGGAATGTGACTTTGATCCTCAAATTTGTGATCCAGTTCAAATACCTAAATCAATATTGACTCCTGTTATGTTACCCAATTTGAGCAACATTTTAGAGTCAGTTTTGATTCCCATACCTGTCATTCTTGAACTTGAATCACAAATCTTAGAAAGTCACATTCCATCATGGGGAAATGAATGTGGACTTGAGTTTCATCTTCTTGATTTGGACCCACTTCCTGAACCAATCTCGACTCCTGAACCTTTACTTGACTTAAGTCTTTTTCTTGAGTCAGTATTAGTTCTTGTATTTCCTGAGTCCAAATCAATCATTCCATTCTGGGACAAGGGTCTTGATAAATTTGACTCTGAAATTATTTTGAAAATTTGAAAATTAGATGGGGGTAAAACTCTTAATAAAAATTATATATATATACATCATTCTAGTGGGTTATATTCTAGAGGTCTCTGGTGGGTTCCTCCGGACTCCACGCACATTGGATTGGGCCGCATTTTGTGACCAATCAGACCACCACCGGAACCACCACCTTGAGGTGATTTTTCCTTCCCTCTCTATTTGTTTCATGCATACATACATCACGATGCATTGAGGACAATGCATGAGATAAGTGTGGGGGAGGGTTTACTAACGTAGAGTTTTTAGATTTTCTCTTTTACACTTCTTTTAGGATACTTTTAGAAATCTTCCCTTTTGTATAGAAATTTTCTCTTTCTTTAAAAACTGTTTGAAATAAGAGACAAAGTTTTGATCTATTTTTAAGAAAATTAAGATGATCTTAGAAACTAAGGAACCTCAATTATGACATCTTAAACTTAGTCAAAATAATGGATCTTGTTTAAAATTATAGGTTAAGTATAAAAGATTGGGGAGATAATTTTATCTTGAATTTTTTGCCTTAGATAGTATGCACATCACAATTACACATTTTTGAGATGGAAACAAAGACCTAAAATGCCATAAAGCAAAAATAAATAAAAAATATATATATATAAATAAAAAAATCACTTATTAAGCTGGATAACTATGCCTCAAGAAGCATAATTATTCACGCCTAACGGTGGTCAAAAGAAATAAATAAATCTCCCTTAGTTTTGTGGCATTGTTTACTCGAGTCCTTAAACCCGAGGGATGTTTTCTCATCTGGTGCCCTGGACCGTCTGGTTTGGGAGTCATCGGTTAAAGGCTCACTACCCGGGTAAACTAGAAAGCCTAAGGAAACTAAGGGAAGAAGAAAAAAGAAAAAGAAGAAAAAGAAAAATATATATATATAAAAATAAATGGCTTGATGGTTAGAGTTGAAATCCCAGAAATCTTCAATATCACAAAGTGCATATTATCTAGGTTTTATGAAAGATAAAATATTCAATCCAATTTTGAATTCTTACCTTAATTGAAGATAAGATCTTGCATAGAGATTAAGTTTAAGGAAGAATGATTTTTGGTGGACTTATGACCTTAGATCGCTTATATTTTTGCAAAAATATTTCATAAACTCCTCTCTCTTTCAAAATGCATTTTCAAAATACTAACATTTGTCTTCCTTCTTTATGGATTTTGTGGGTGCAATCCGCTGAAAACCCTCAAGAGACAACACTCCTCCTCTAGGGTTAACCTAGAGGTTTAACGGCTTGTTGCACACGCTTAGTGCAATCGCGTCACCTGCGAAAGTGGTGTAATAACATTTGTAGTATAGTTTTTCTTTTCTTGTTTTCCTCGCGACGAGCAAAAGATAAGTGTGGGGGTGTGATTAGTCTACAATTCTGCATTATTATATCACATTTCCCCACCGATTTATGATAAAATGTCGATCTAAATCGTGTTTTGGTCTCTCTTGATGGTAAATCAAGAGTTTAAGGGCAAAGAAGTAATAAGAGCTTAATTAAACCCATTTTTGGGTAATTAAATCTGCATTATTTGGAGGCCAAGGAAGTGATTTTCTAGAAGATACGTCGAACCTAGACCTTTGCTCACGTCAGACAAATATTCGGGCGAAATTACCAGAATTGGGATATACCAGGAAGCTCCTAGAAATGTCACGCATCCCCATACCAAAACCAGGGACTTTTGTCCCTGGTATGGCCGTGGATCCGCGGCCCTATGGTGGGGCCACACGTCGATTTTCGACGCGTGGCCCCGTCTCGTCTTCTAGAAGCTGTATTTGCCTATAAATTCCCCTGTAGAGGTCCAGAACGAAGCAGTTTTTGATTTTAGGCTAGGTTCTCTATGTTTTAGTGTAGTGTAGTGTAGGTGTTCTTCTTCTTCTTGTATTTTATTTTTTCTTTTCTTTTTAGATCTTGTAGTAGGGCTGAGGGATTTAGAGAGAGATAGAGAGGGATTGATGTAATAGATGGTGACAATCTATGTAAAGGTGCCTCCTTTCTTCTCTAATGTAATCTTCTCCATCTTCTACATGATGCTTAGCTAACTTTTCTTCTCCTGGCAATCTAACTACTAACCACTAACCATCTAACCACTTACTTGATAATCCACATGAATTTAGTAGCCTCTACAAGGCCTTGCTCTTGCAAGAGCCATTGATGGCTCATGATGATGGGTTCTAACATCTAACTTGCTAACCAAGCTAACTCTCTCTTATTTCATGCTTACTTCTAATAGTTTTGATGATCTAATGTTTGTATTAGCTTGCTCTTGATGCAAGTTTGAATGTGAAGAACAATCTTATTTGCCATGCTTTGTATCGTCTCTTGAAGCCAAGGACGAGTGATGGCCAAGGATCCATGTGAGGCAACTATCACTAAGATGTTAGCATGGTTAGTGGAGCAATTAGTAGTTAGTAGCCATGAGTTTTATTTTACTTTGTTTTAAAAACCAATTCCAAAATCTTTTATCATGTTTTCTATCGATGTTTTCACCATCCTCTTAGTTCACCTTTGTTTCATCTTCTTTTCTATTTTGTTTTTCAAACTACTTCTCTTTGTTTTCTTCACCATTTTCATCGCCTTCTCCATCTACCACGTGCTTGATTTCCTTTTCTTTTCTTTTCACTTTCTTTTTCATTTTTTTAAACAAAGAAGAATTGTTAACAAATGACGTGAATAGAGACTGTTATTGCTTCTATCGCCTCCCGTCCCTGTGGATTCGACCCGTTGAGCCAATGCTATAACGGAAGTATCGAGGGAACATTAGCACATATACAAGCTTTTACATTGATTTCATAAAACACACTTTTTGAGTGCTGGTTTCGCCCCGATCACACGACAAATCTCGGCTTGTCCTATTGTGCAGGCAATGGTGGGACTACCTGGATCCTTGTACTTGACAGGGATCGGACCCGATAGTAGCTCACTAATGTTAGTGGCTAAGAAGGCCTTTTTTGGTACATTAGTCTTTCTCTTCTTGGTGCACATGTCCTTAAGAAACTTAGCATAGGAAGGGACTTGTTGGATGGCATCAAGAAGTGGCACATTTATCTTCACTTGATTAAATATCTCAATTATCTTGTCCATGTGTGGATTTTGGTTGTTGTTTTTCAGCCTATTAGGAAATGGTACTATAGGCTGGTACACCTGACTGGTTGACTTATCTTTTTCAGATTCGTCAGAATTGGAAGGATTTGGATTAGATGAGGTGGATGCTTGATTGTGGTTGTGCTGAATGGGATTGGTTGGCGTTGACACTTGATTATCAACTCTCTTTCCTGACTCAATGTATGAACAACATTACATTGATTTAATGAATGATCCTCAGCCAAATGAGCTTGTTGAGAATCCTAGGATTGGTTATTGGCTGACTAGGCAGGGTACCCTTCTGTCTCTCATTCTGTGGAGTGGCTAGTTGGCTCATTTGAACCTCTAACCTCTGTATAGTTTGCATGAGAGAATCTTGGTTTTTCATGTATCTTTCCATGTTTCTTTCAAAGTCAATCATTCTCCTTTCTAGTTGAGGATTCTGGAAGGAGGATTGTGGAGCTTGGTTGGGAAAGTTTTATTGATAGTTTGAAAAGTTAGGTGGTTGGTTGGGAGAATTATTATGGAAATTGGAAAAGTTGGGTTGATGATTGGAAGAATTATTGGCATGATGGAAGTGGCTAGCATGATTTGATCGTGAATGGTCATTGTTATTTTAGCTCCATGAGAAATTAGGGTGATTTCTCCGGCCAGGATTGTACATTGGTGCGTAAGGATTATTGTTCGGCCTTGAAAAGGCCGCATTCATCGGTTCATGGTATTGTTGTTGAGCCTGAAACACAGCACACTCCTCGAACACATGATTCATGGCTTGACAGTAAGTGCAGCCCGGAGTTGGAAATTGGTTTGGGCTGACTTGATTGACTGGACTTGGTTCCTTCGTTTCTAGATCTTCCAGTCTTCTTACTAGGTTAGCTAACTTAGCCTCATTAGCGATGGATGATTCGATAGAATGGAGACCTCCTTATGAAGAGATGGAGTTTGGATTCTTAGAGGTCTCACTAGTAGGTTCCCATTGGATGGTCTTTTCAGCTAGGTTTTCATACAAATCCCATCCTTCATTTTCATCCTTCTGCAAGAATCCCCGTTGGCACATACTTTCTAAGAGGGTTTTGGTAGAATAGTCTAAACTGTCATAAAGAATTTGGCATTGTCGCCATTTCTCTATTCCATGATGTGGACATTAGACAAGGAGGTCTTTAAAGCGTTCAAAGTACCTCCAGAACGGTTCACTCGGTTCTTTCTAGAATTGCATGATTGTCTTCCTAATGAGAGCGGTCTTATGAATTGGATATAATTTCTTTAAGAAGACCTTGATTAAACCATCCCAAGAAGTGATAGAACCGGCCGCTAAGCTGTAAAGTCATTTCTTTGCTAAGTCCTTAAGAGCGAAAGGGACAAATCTCAACCTAATAGTATCGTCTACAAGGTGTGGGATTTTCATCATTAGACATACTTCCTCAAATTCTCTAATGAAGAAGTAAGCATCTTCGGACTCTAAGCCATGAAACTTGGGGAGTGTGTTGATGAATTGTGGCTTGAGCTCAAAATTGTATTCACCAACCGATGGAAGTAGAATGCAAGATGGAAGTGAAGTTCTAATGGGACAGAACCTATCCTGCAATGATGTTGATTGAGCCATTACCGGATCTGATCTTGGTTCAAACTTGGGTGGTGATGTGTTTCTAGTCAACCTAGATGAATTAGGGTCTCTTGACCACACTTGCATACACAAACACAATCACAATCACAATCACAAACAAGTTTACCAACAGTCAACAAGAGTAATCAACCAAGCCTAATCTAAGGTAACCTCGACCTAGACAACTCCTAACTGGTTGATTGTCCACAGGAGGTATAATGTAAACTTTGACCACAAGCTAATTAGCCAGGTCAGGGCAAGATTGGTGGGAAGTTATCCGTCAAAGACGTTCCTTAATTAAGTAACCACCAACCTTAGGGCTTTCGGTCCTCAATCCCCTTTCTAGACACTGATTTGGCAGGAGTCAAATTCCAACACCTCTCCCCTTAGGATAATCTCCTAGTGAGTTCGAGATGTCCCTAAGGCCAACGTCTATCAGATTTTACTTAGGCTTAGGTTGTGCGTGCTTGGAGATGGTTTGTGAGCTAAGGAAGGGTAATGACTTTCTCACCTTATCTTGAATTGGGTTTTGCCCTTAGAGTTAGTTGTGCAAAGTGTGCAAGATATAGAAAAGTAGCATTCAAAAGCAAATATCACCCAAGAATGTTTCGTAAACTATATGCTATGCATACGTACCTTGTCTCCAGCTCTCTTCAACTGTAATTGTAAAATAAACGTAATTAGACAAATGCCTAGAATGCAAGTCTAAACGTTTTTTAAGCAATTAACAATCACTCAAATTACTGTTTGATTAAAACAGGGATGGTGGATAGCAGAAATAGCAAGAATATAACGTACAAAAACTTAATTTTTTACAAGCAATATGTCCTGCAAAAAAGAGTTTTAATAGTCCAATAAAAATTTTAACTTTTGCAACGCAATTTCTTGCAATTCTGTTTCCTACTTTCGAGAGTAGGGGCACAGAATTTGCAAGTCTTCTCTTGCAAAGATTGAATGCTAGATCTGAATCTTCAAGTCCCTGAAATAACACACCAAACTTGTTAAAAAACAAATACACTGTTCCCTCCCCGGCAACGACGCCAAAATTTGATTGCCAAAATGAAAGAACAATCAAAGAGTTAAGAAATTACCGTGTAGCTTGTAGCTAACGGGTCGTGTCCACGAGGAGGAATGCGATGAAAGCTTTTCAGTGTTTTGTTTAATAACAAAGAATTGTGCTCGTTTTTTAATTGAAAAGAGAATGGAAAGAAGGAGATGATTAAAAGAGAAATTGAAACTTTGAAGAAGGCTTTGGAAAAGGTGAATTTTGTATAAAGCTTAGAAAGTGATTTGTTGTTTTCTTTTAATGAAGAAGAAAATCTGGGCTCACTATCTCACTACTCAACCGTTTATTCTTCTATTGAAATCCTTAGTGTCTCGACTTGATCATAGGTAAAACTTAAGGTTGACTTTAGAAAGTTTGAAGTAAAGCATATAAGATGGTTGGAAAGGTTAACTCTTTTCTTTAAGAAATCGTTTTGAATCGAATGTTAAATCATCAAGCGCGAAGAAGCAAGTATGGAATAAAAACAGTTCAAGAAACGTTCTTAAAATAAGTAAGAGTTTAAAAATCCAAACCCATCCTCATGTGCCTTCAAGAACACTTTCAAGAAGAAAGGCTTTAAGTTAGGCATGCAAATTATTCATTCGGTCTTTTTCATTAAAAACAGAAGAGAAGAAGAATTGGAGAGAGGTAACATAGTGAGCCCAGAAAACCGATTTAGCTACTCATGGAAGACAAAGAAAAATGCAAGTGAATAACGCAAGACATACCGTAAATGAGTGGAAGAAAAAGTAGCTTGATTCTTGTATTGATGTCACTTCAATCTTCAAGTACAAGCACTCAATTCCTTTCTCTCATAAGTATTTGTACTGAACTATAAATTGCAAAACAAAAATACAACTTTTGTACTATATAACAAAGAGCCTAAACCTTAAAGTATAAACAAAATTCTAATCCTAGTCTTCGCTCCTTTTTTCTCTGTTGAAACTGGTATTTATAGGGAAAAGGGGGAGATCCTGGGAAGATTGGGGGAGCAAACGCTCCCCCAACAAACCTCAACAAGCCACGAAAATGCGGCTAGGGCTGCGTTTTCGCGGCCCTGGTGTGGCCATGTGGCCACACCCAATTGGTGGAACTCTCCGGTTTGGTGATTTGCCCATATCTTCTGCTGGTTTTCTCATTTCAGCTTCAGGATTTGACGAAACAGCCTTTGATTGTTTGCTTCAACCGCTTGATTCAGGGAGGATTCTTTTCAATCAGTTTTCAACCTCTCTGATATGCCAAGATTTGCCCTGATTCCTTGATTTCAAATTTATTCTGAATTAAATCAGAATTAGATGGGCTTTTGGCTTGTTTCTCCTTCCTTTCTTTTAGCAATTGGGCCTACATTTAACAAAGAAGAAGTAGACTTATTAATAGGATTTATTAGCTAAAAAGTATGATAAGATGACAATGTATATGCAATATATGTGACTGATCAAATGGTTTTCATAGCGCGATGTCGGAACCCACAACGAACTGGGATTTCCTCCGCTCGGTTTCCATAGAGCACTGTTAGAATGCGCACAAAGAAGTAATATGTCCACTTAGTTTTCTATACCGCGTGTCGGAACCAGCAACGAGCTGGGATTTTCCCCTCTCAGTTTCCATAGCGCGGTGTTAGAATCCGCGCAGAAGGGATCTACCCACTTAGTTTTTCATAGCGCGGTGTCAGAACCGCAATGAGCTGGGATTTCCCCCACTCGATTTTCATAGCACAGTGTCAGAAACCACACTGAGAAGGGATCAGCCCACTCAGTTTTTCACATTGCGGTGTCAGAACCCGCAACGAGCTGGGAATTCCTCCACTCGATTTTCATAACGCTCTGTCAAAACTCACACTTAGAAGGAGTGTACCCACTCAGTTTTTCATAGCGTGGTGTCGAAAGTCGTAACAAGCTAGGATTCCTACTCGATTTCCATAGCGTGATGTCAGAACCCGCAGCCTACGTGCACCCCTTTGTCTGAACCTACGAGCAGATGATGACATACACACATCCATATTCCTGAAAGTACACCTAGAGGGGATGAATAGGTGTAATGCTAATCAAATATGAAAATGCAACAATAAAAATGAATGGTGCAAATGGTTTACTCAAATCAAGAAGTGAAGCCAGATTCCCAATGAAGGGCACTAGAACTTCTCCTCTATATTCTTTAAGACAATGACTTGAGGTGCTCAATTACCTTCTTGATTAAAAGAATAAAAATTAACAGATAGGAATGGTGCAAGAAATGAATAGCAAGGGCAATGTAAGTAAAAAACACAAATGCAGCAATGGCAATAGAGTTTGAGCAAGAGAGAAAGCAATCACAAAAATAAGAGATTGTTTTGAGGTTCGAGCACCAAGCTCTACGTCCCCGCCTTCACCACGTGAAGGATTTCTATTATCCACTTAGGGTCACCATGAATATAGGGCAATTACAAGGTCTACACAAGACCGAGAGTATACAACTTCAATACTCAATCTTCTACACAAGAGGTAGGACACAGCCAATGAGGTTAACAATCTCTTAGCAACCACAAAGGATGATGAAGTCATGAGGGTTCGTTATTGGTTCAGTGTAAAGGATGATGAAGTCCGCAGGAAAGATAAATTTACCAACCTTAATCAGAACATCTTTAATCTCTCCTCTAGGAATTTTTATTAACCTATCTGCCAATTGAAGTGTGACTTTGGTTGGTTTCACTCTCCTAACTCTAACTACTGCTACACCAAATAGGGAAGTAGGTTTACGCTCGCTCTCAAATCTAGTAAGGGTTGTTTGATAACTATGTTCTCCATTGTGTATGAGATTGTTGGGCAACCAGGATCTTTGTACTTCACAATAATCGAATTGGACAGGATCTCAGAAATATTTGCCGTAAGAAAAACTTTCTTGGGGACCTGTATTGCTCTCTTTTTTGTGCAAAGGTCCTTAAAAAATTTTGCATAAGAAGGGACCTGCTCAATTACATTCAAAAGTAGGATATTGACCTTTACTTGCTTAATAATTTGTAGAGCCATTTCCACTTGAGCAGAATGCTTGTTCAGTTTAAGCCTATTTGGAAATGATACTGGTGGCTCATACAATAGCTTAGTAACTTGCTCATTTTCTTTTTCTTTCAATTCATCTGAGCCAGAATAGGATAGGACAGCCTTGGAAAGAGAAAAACTCCCTTGGTCGGGCGTCACCACTTGATTATCAATTTTCTTTCCAGATCGCAAAGTATGAACTTCATTAACTTGAACAGAACTGGAAGGAGTTGACTTTGGATTTACCACAGATTGATTTAGGAATGTTCCCTTCTCCCTCTCATCAATTTGCATTGCCAGTTGACTCACTTGTAGCTGAAGATGATTTATTGTCTGTTGATTAACATTCAACATTTGTGTTGCTGATTGCATGAAGGAAGTGAATGTCTTTTCAATGTTGCTCAGCTTCTGTTCTTGTTCATTCCTAAGCCCTGGTGGTGTATTATTGGATTTGTAAATGATTGTGAGGGAGGAGATTGAGTGAAATGTGGGTTCACAAAGGCTGATAGATTTTGATTTAGTCCCACATTCGGTCTTGAAATTTGTCCACTATTTAGCTGATTCTCATTGGACAAGGGACCTTTTTGGTTTGTCCCATGGTTCCAAGAGAAATTAGGATGATCCCTCCATCCTGAATTGTAAGTTGGGGCATAGGGATCATTTCATTGGTGATGAAACATGGCATTTAGTTGATCTTGACCATCTGCTAGTCGATTAGGGAGCAGTGGATAATCTTCCAACTCATGAGTTAGAGAGTGGCAGTTGAAACAGCACGGTGCGAATATCTATTTATATGGTCAAGCTGTGCAGGAGTTCTCTTGAGTTCCAGTGCCTCTATTCATCTCATTAAAGCAGCCACGTTAGCTTCAACAGCAATTGAGTTCTCAATTGAGTGGACATCGCCCTTAATGTAGGAGTTATTATTGAAGATCTTTCAGGAAATCTGCCATATCTTTGACGAATTTCCATGCATCATCCTCTGTCATCATCATGAAGTCCCTGTGACTCATGGATTCAAGTAGGGTTTTAGATCAATAATCTACACCCGCATAAATTATTTGACAGAGACGCCACTTCTCAATGGCGTGATGAGGACATTGCGCTAGAAGGTCCTTATACCTTTCTAGATATCTCTAGAACAGTATATTAACGAAATTGACTTATCTCACTCCGTATTCTTACAGTCTTATGCATTGGGAAGAATTTCTTTAGAAAGACTGCGATGAATTTCGTCCACGTTGTGATTGAGTTGATGATCAGGCTATACAACCACTTTTTTAGCACTGTCCCAAAGTGCAAATGGAATGAACCTCAACGTAACTGCATCATCACTCAATTATTGGATCTTCATCATTACACAGACCTCTTCAAATTCGCTGATGAACATATATGTCGTCTGATGCTAGCCCAGATAACTTTAGGAGCATCATAAGAACCGGTTGTGAAACATGCGTAGCCATTGTTTTCGCTAGTCGCCGAGAGTTGAATACAGGAAGGATGTGATGATTGAGGAGGATACCATCGATCCATAAGAACCGTTGTGAAACCGGAGTAGTCATTTTGGACTCTTTTGAATCTTCACCAACTAGACGTCCTCTTGAGTCTCGTGACCAAGTTAACATAAATCAGGATCACGGACAAATTGGGTGAAGGTGATGTGAAGAGAAAATGATGATGTGGGAATGGACTAAAACTACACTATTTTTTATTTGGTTTTTATTTTTTATTTTTTTAAATCAGATATTAGTGTCAAAACTAAAGATAGAACACTGTGTCCCTGGCAACGACACCAAAACTTGATGGGGAGATTTCGCTCTCCTCGTTTTAAAATATCGGAAGTGCACGATTGATCATTTGCAGCACTTGAGAGTCGATCCACAGGGAGAGACAGGTGGTTCATTGGTTTCAACACTTCTAGGCGAATTGAGTAGAAAGTTTTTAAGGATTTGTTCTAAACTAAGTGTCAATCTAAGAAAATTAAGTCAAGCACCTAGGATCAAATCCTCTGAACTAGAATCAAGTGGTCAATTTTGATCTCTAAACCGGTCTATTGTCACTCACCAAATTCCTATTTCTAACAGGCAAATTAAGTTGACTACTAGATCTATGCACAGGGTATTGTCCACATTACATGATCCATCAAAAGTAAATAAAATCAACAACTTAAATTAAATGCAAAAAAGAGCAGTAAAACCCTAAGCATGGACCATAAACTCCAGAAACATAACCTGTCAAATACCTAGTTGTTCTAGAAATAATCTCCTAAAAGTGATAGGTTAATCGGTGAGTGCAAACAACCCTAGTAAGAAGAACTACATTGATCACATGAAAAATCTAACCTTGGTTCATCTCCCCTGGGTGCTAGAGAGAGTCTAGCTAACCATGATGCACTCAATAAAATATGATCTAATATAGCATGATTAAATTTCTAAACATTCAATTGCAATAAGTTAAATAAACTAATTAATTAACTTACTCTAATTAATTAACTATGAATAAACTAATGCTCATCAAAATTGAATTACCTTTGGGCATGCTGTCTTTGCACAGTAGATGTCCCCGGGCAACCTCATGCACATGACCGGAGCGTGGACCACCTAGACTTGGTGCCGCCTTCACCCGTGTACTGACCCTGCTCCCAAGGCGAGAGAGAGAGAGAGAGACGCACGGACTGTTTGATTTAACTCTCCTCAATGATTAATGTAATACTTAAACAAAACACATAGATGAAGATTACTCCCAATGATGAAAAGGCACTCAAAGAAATATATTTTAATAACAAAATTCAGCCCCCAAACTAGCCTTAGCCGCATGAATGCGGCACTAAAATCAAGAAAAGAAAAAAAAATTAATAATCCCACCTAAACCCTAGCCTAAAGGCTAAAATATTTGCATCCAAAAAAAGCCCCCTTACGAGTGCAGCCCTTCATCTTTTATATATAATATACAGATTTTGCAGAAAGTGCTTCAGCTTTGTCATAATTGTGTCCAGACCAAATTCAAAATCAGAAAGAGAGATTTTTTCACTATTTTGAGTAGTCAAACGGTCGAATCAGCAAAAACTCTCAACACAAAAGTTGCAGATCATATAATTCTCGTTTTGTAGGTATCTTGAATGAACTTATTTGAGATTCTATAGCCAAAGTTATGCCTAAAATACCGAAACATGCTTGAATTGTAACTCTCCATCTTTATAAATTGAGTGTTTTCACTGCAGAAAATAACCAGAGTCTTCTCTTTTTGTTCATCTTTATTGTACATGTTTACTGCATATTCCAATCACATATACCCGAGGAGCATAATTTATATACAAATAATAGGTAAATAAGAGTATGGAAATGTAGTAAAAATGTGCTCATCAGTTCCTACAGTTGATAATTGCATTAGCAGTAGTAAGAAACAGAAGTTTTAGGATAATGTGAGTTTAAGACCAAGGATTGCACATAGGTTGTGTCTCAAGAACTATGAAATCAACGGGGTAGATAAACTCCCCGACCCAGATAAGGACATCATTAATTTTTTCCATAGAAAATTTCACTGACCGATCAGTCAATTGGATGGTGACTTGGATTGGACTAAGCTCACCTAACCCAAATTGTTGATAAACTAAGAAGATGAGCAAGTTGCTGCTTGCTACCAGAACAAGGAGTGCCCGACTAATTTCAGCTTGTCCTATAGTGCATGCAATGGTAAGACAACTCGGATCTTTGTGCTTGACAGGGGTCGGAGCTGACAGTAGCTCATTAATGTTAGTGGTTAAAAAGACCTTCTTAGGTACATTAGACTTTCTCTTCTTGGTGCACAAGTGCTAAAGAAATTTTGCATATGATGGGACTAGTTGGAAAGCATCAGGTGGTGGCACATTAATCTTTACTTGAATAAAGATCTCAATTATCTTGTCCTTATGTGCATTTTGCTTGTTGTTCTTAAGCCTATTTGAAAATGGTACAATAGGCGTGTGTACCTAATCGCTGACTTATCTTTATCAGACTCAGCAGATTTAGATGGAGTGGAGCTAGAAGAGGTGGATGCTTGTGGTTGGTTGTGTTAAAAGGGATTGGATGGCGTTGGTACTTGATTAACTACTTTCTTACCTGACTTCAATGTATGAATGACATTGCATTGATTCATTTGATCCTCTTGAGCCAAATGAGCTTGACTAGAGTTTTCAGGGTTTGTCAACGACTAACTAGGCAAAGTCCCATTGAGCCTTTCACTTAGTGAGCTAGTTAACTGACTCATTTGAACCTATAACCTAGATAAGGCTTGACTGTTATCGTTTAACAGTTGTCTTTTATTTTGCATGAAGGACGCCATAATCTTCTCAAAATCGGCCAATTTCTTTTCAGCTGGAGGACTTTGAAAGGAAGATTGTGAAACTTGGTTGGAAAAGTTTTGTTGATAATTGAAAAATTGGATTGATGATTGGAAGAATTGTGATGATAATTGGGATAGTTGGATTGAGATTGGAAGAATTGTGATGATTGGGATGTTGGGAGTGGTTTGACCGTGAGTTTGTTGTTTTGGCTCCATGAGAAATTAGGATGATTTCTCTAGCTAGGATTGTATGTTTGAGCATAGGGATTATTATGGGCCTTGAAAAGGCCGCATTCATGTGCTCAAGCAATATTTGCTTAGCATGAAAAATGGGATATTCCTCAAATGCATGATTCATGGCTTGACAGCAAGTACAACCCGGATTTTAGATTGGGTTAGGACTGACTTGGTTTACTAGAACTGGTTCTTTTGTTCCAAGAAGTTTCAGTCTTCTCCATAGGTTAGCAATTCTAGTTTCAACAGCTATGGATGATTCTATGGAATGAATACCTCTTTTTGAAAAGATAAGATTAGTATTCCAAGACTTTTCTGAAGTTGATTCTCGTTGTATGGTTTTCTCAGATAGGTCCTCAGATAAATCTCACCCTTGGTTTTCATCCTTTTGCAAGAATCCCACTTAGCATATGGTTTCTAAGAGTATCCTAATTTGGTAATCTAAATCGTCATAAAGAACTTGGCAATGTCGTCACTTTTCTGTGCCATGATAAGGACATTGGGCAAGAAGGTGTTTGAAACGTTCAAAATACCTCCAAAATGGTTCACTAATTTTTTACTTGAACTGCATGACGTTCTTTCTAATGAGAGTGGTCTGTGAATCAGATAGAATTTTTTCAAGAAGGCATTGATGAAATCATCCCAAGAAGTGATAGAATCAACCTCTAAGCTGTATAGCCATTTCTTGGCTAGGTTCTTAAGTGAGAAAGGGATGAATCATAACCTAACCGCATCATCTCCTAAATGGTATATACTCATCATGAGGTATAATTCCTCAAATTTTCTCATGAAGAAGTATACAACCTCAGACTCTAGACCATGGAACTTTGGGAGAGTGTTGATAAATTATGGTTTCAGTTCGAAACGTTGCCATTGGCTTCCGGGAGCCAAATGCAACATGGATGGGAGGTCCTTATGGGATAGAACCACTCCTGCAACAATGTAGGTTGAGCCATAACTTGATCTGATCTTGGTTCTAGTTTGGGTGGTGAACTGCTTCTAGTCAACCTAGATGTGCTTGGTCTCTCAATCACACTGGAATATATAATTACTACTACAAATAAGTTCACTAATCAGTCAAAAAGAAAAAAAAATTAACCACACCTATTTTAAGGTAGACTTAGACCTAGATAACTCCTAATTGGTTAAATTGCCCCAGTAGATATAATGCAGAATTTGACCTCAAGTTAATCGGCCATATTTGGAGTAAGATTGATATGAGGTATCCGTGAAAAAATGACGGGCCTAATTATGTCAAACCACCAGTCTTCGAGGTTCGCCTCTCAATCCCCGTCCTTTGACACCGATTTGGCAAGAGTCAAATTCTATTAACTTTTCTCTTTGGTTAACCTCCTAGTGAGTTTGAGATATTCCTAAGGCCAACGTCTATCAGACTTTAAATTAAACTTAGATTGTGCGTGCTTGGAGATAGTTTATGTGCTAAGGAAGGCTAATGACTCACCCACCTTATCTTTTGCTGGGTTTTGCCCTTAAGATTTGTTTGTGCTAGTGTGCAAGATATAATAAAGTAACACTTAATAAGAAAGTAATTCATCGAAGAATGTTCCAAAGCTAGATGCTATGCAAACATACTTTGCCTCCAGCTTTTTTCAACAGTAATTGAAAGAAAAACGTAATTAGACAAATGCCTAAGAATGTAAGTCTAAACATTTTTTTAGGCAATTTCAATCAATTGATTAATGTTGGATTAAATAAGGCGATGAAACAACCAAGTATAAAAACTAGCAATTTAAGAAAGCTTATTTTGCGGAGCAATATGTCCTACAAGAAATAGTTGTTAGTAATCCCACAAAATTGCCCCGTTTGCACAATAAAATATGCATTTCCGCGGCCAGCTCTTGGAATCTTGTTCCCTACTTTCTAGAGTAGGGGCACAGGATAACAAGCTTTCTTCTGCAATTCTAAATTTCACAACCTGATTTTTTTAACCCTGAAACACAACAACAAAATTGTCAAAACACAAAGAATATCGTTCCCTCTCTGGCAATGGCGCCAAAAATTAATTCAAAAATTAGTTATCGTGTAGCTTAGGGCAAACAGGTCATGTCCACGAAGAGAGATGTGATGCAAGCATTTTGGTATTTTGGGGAAAAAAGTTTTAGTGTTGGTATTTTTTAGACGAAAAGAAGTTAGAATGCTTAGAAGTGTTTTAAAGAAAAATTGAAGATAGAGTAGATTTTGGAAAAGAGGATTTTAGAAAACTTGAGAGTGATATTGTTTGTGTTTAATAAAACAGAAGATCCGGGCTCATTAATGTAGGCTGCCTAAAAATCACTAAGGAGAAGTCATCAAAAGTGAACCTCACTTCAATGCGAAGGTCACGCGTTTCAGGCTCATTAATGTAGGCTGCCTAAAAATTATTAAGGACAAGTCATCAAAAGTTCACCTCACTTCAATGCGAAGGTCACGCGTTTCAACTAAAACACAGTCCTCGCGTCTAAAGAAAAACAGACACTTCAGACGCGGGTCTGAATAACTCCGTGTCCCACGCGAGTTTGAACAACTCCGCATCTTATGCGGGTCTGAGCAACCTCACATCTTATTTCAAACGTGAAGTCTGAGTAACTCCGCATTGATCGTGGGCGGAACTAGCACTCAAAATGTGTTTTTATGAAATCAATATGAAAAGCTCGAATGTGCTTAGTATACCCTCGATACTTTCGTTATAGCATTGGCTCAACGGGTCGTATCCACAGGGAAGGGAGGCGATAGAAGCATTAACAGTCTCTTGTCACGTCAGATGTTAACAATTCTTCTATGTTGAAAGAATGAAAAAGAAAAGAAAATGAAAACAAGCATGTGGTAGGTGAGGAGAGCGATGAAAACGGCGATGTAAAAACCAAAAGAGAAGTAAAGAAGATGGAACAAGGTAAACTAAGAAGGTGATGAAAACACCGATAGAAAATGAATAAAAGAATTTTGGAAAATGCTTTCTAAAACAAACTAAAAGAAAACTCATGGCTACTAACTACTAAATACTCCACTAACCATACTAACCTCTTCGAGATAGTTGCCTCACATTTGGATCCTCGGCCATCACAATCCTTATCTTCAAGAAGCAATACAAAGCATGGCTCATGGATGGTTCATAACAATCAAAACATTGCAACAAGAACAAGCTATTACAAGCATCACTCATTACACTACTAGCATGAAATAAAAGGGCATGAAATAAAAGAGAGTTAGCTTGGTTAGCAAGTTAGCAAGTTAGCAAGTTAGATGTTAGAATCCATCATCTTTGGCCATCAATGGCTCTTGCAAGAACAAGGCCTTGTAGAGGCAACCCGATTCATGTGGATTATCAAGTAAGTGGTTAGATGGTTAGTGGTTAGTAGTTAGATTGCCATGAGAAGAAAAAGTTAGCAAGAAATCATGTTAGAAGGAAGGAGATTACAATGGAGGAGAAAGGAGGCACCTTTACATAGAGTGTCACTCTCTATTACATCAATCCCTCTCAATCTCTCTCTCTATGAATCACACAGCCCTACTACAATGATCTAAAAACAAAGAAAAGAAAATAAAAGAAATGAAGAACACTCACCTACACTAAAATCTGGACCTACTCCTAAAAACGAAGACTGCTCGCGCTCTGGGCAATTGCAGGGGTATTTATAGGCAGAAGAAGGCTCCAGAAGACGAGACGGAGACACGCGTCGAAAATCGACGCGTGGCTCCCTAGGATTGCCGCGGATTGCCGCGGATTTGCGGCAATTCCAGGGAGCTGGGTCCCTGGATTTCGTCCACGTGTTCGTCTGGCTTCTAGCTGCTTCCAGATATATCCAATTTAGGGTAATTTTGACCGCAGATCCGTCTGATGTGCGCAAGAGGCTAGGTTCAATGAATCTTCTAGATAATCCCTTGCTTGGCCTCCAAGTAATGCGGGATTAATTACCCTTAATTGGGAAGAATTAGGCTCTTATTCCATCTTTGCCCTTGAACTTTGGTTGTACCTGCAATTAAGACCAAAACACGATTTAGATCGACTATTTATTCATAAATCGGTGGGAAAATGCGACATAATAATGCAGAATTATAGACTAATCACACCCCCACACTTATTCTTTTGCTCGTCCCGAGCAAAACAAAGAAAAGAAAAAACTATACTACCAATTTATTACACCACTTTCGCAGGTGACGCGATTGCACTGAGCACGTGCAACAAGCCGTTAAACCTCTAGGTTACCCTAGAGGAGGAGTGTTGTCTCCTGAGGGTTTTCAGCGGATTACACCCACAAAATCCATAAAGAAAGAAGACAAATGTTAGTGTTTTGAAAATGCATTTTGAAAGAGAGACATGTTTTCGAACTATTTTTGCAAAAATATAAGTGATCTTAGGTCATAAGTTCACCTATAATTATTCTTCCTTAAACTTAGTCTCCATGCAAGATCTTTTCTTCAATTAAGGTAAGAATTCAAAATTGGATTGAATAATTATCTTTCATAAAACCTAGATAATATGCACACCGTGCTCAGTGAAGATTTCTGGGATTTCAACTCCAACCATCAAGCCATTTATTTATTTATATATATATATATATATATATATATATATATTATTTTTTCTTTTTCTTATTCTTCCCTTACTTTAGGCTTTCTAGTTTACCCTTGTAACAAGCCTATAACTGATGACTCCCAAACCAGTCGGTCTTAGGGCACCAAATGAGAAAACATCCCTCGGGTTTTAAGGACTCGAGTGAAAAAGGCCACGAAACTAAAGGGGATTATTTATTTCCTTTATCACCGTTAGGCGTGAATAATCAAGCTTCTTGAGGCACAATTATCCAGCTTAATAAGTGATGTTTATTTATATATATTTTTTCTTTTTTTTTCTTTTTCTTTTTTTCTTTTTTTTTATGGCCTTTTTGGTCTTTGTTTCCATCCCAGAAATGTGTAAATGTGAAGTGCATACTTTCTAAGGCAAAAAATTCAAGATAAAAATATCTCCCCAATTTTACTTACTTAGCCTATAATTTCAAACAAGATCTATTATTTCAACTAGGTTTAAGATGTCATAATTAAGGCTTTCTTAATTTCTAAGATACATCTTAATTTTCTAAAAATAGATCAAAACTTTGTCTCTTATTTCAAAAAGTTTTTTTTTTATTTCTAAAAGAAGTGTAAAAGAAAGAAAATCTAAAAACTCTATGTTAGTAAATTCTCCCCCACACTTATCTCATGCATTGTCCTCAATGCATCGTGATATATGTATGCATGAAACAAAATAGAGAGGGAAGGAAAAAAAATTACCTCAAGGTGGTGGTTCTGGTGGCGGCCTGATTGGTCCACGAAAGACGGCCCAATCATTCTTGCGTGGAGTCCGAAGGAACCCACCAGAAACCTCCATGATACAACCCACTAGAAAGATGTATGCATGTATTATTTTTATTAAAAATTTTACCCCATCTAATTTTCAAATTTTCAAAATAATTTCGGAGTCAAATTTATCAAGATCCTTGTCCCAGAATGGAGTATGAAAAGATGGAATGATTGATTTGGACTCAGGAAGCACATGAACTAATATCAACTCAGAAAAAAGACTTAAATCAAGTAAAGGTTCAGGAGTTGAAATCGATTCAGGAAGTGGGTCCAAATCAAGAAAATGAAGCTCAAGTCCACCATTATTTCCCCATGATGGAATGTGACTTTCTATGAGTAGTGATTCAAGTTCATGAATGACAGGTATGGGAATCAAACTGACTCTAAAATGTTGCTCAAATTGGGTAACATAACAGGAGTCAATAGTGATTCGGGAATTTGAACAAGATCACAAATTGGAGGATCAAAGTCACATTCCTCATTCAGTTCAATTCCACAAAAATGGGAACTTGCCAATTTATCAATGGGTCTTTCAAAAGTATGAAATTGGTCAAGTTCAATATGATCATCATAAGAAATTGGTGATTCAATTTCACAATGAATAGGCACTGGATCCAATACAGACTCGGGAAAAGGATTGAAATCAGGTGAAGACACCGGAGTCATAATTGAATCAGGAAGTAGAATTGAATCACTAATTTGAGTTTCATGATCATATCATGCTCAAGTTCAATTTCAGGAAAAGGATAACTTGCCGAAATGTCAATAGGATTTGAGGTGTGGACAAGTTCAGGTGGATGTGCTGAAATTGAATCTTGATTTCCAAAACAACATGACTCTTGGCTCGAACAGAATGGTTTGTGACATTAGAAATAGGATGAGAATGAAGAGTTTGGATCATCAAATCTATGTCACGGTTACGATCATTTTGAGCCTGAGTCATGATTTCAAGCATCTTTTTCTGGCTGATTGGTTCATTATTTTGTTGAAGAGATGCAGTGTTGTTTTGAAATTGGTGGCAAAATTGTGAGTCCATCAGATTTTGTGATTTTTGTTTGGACTCACGCATACTCATTTCCAAAATTGATGGTCTTCTATTTTGGACTGGTGGAACTGAGTATGAATCTTGAAAATGTTGTGGAATTGGAGAGGCCCTCATTTTCTGAATTTGTTGCTCGGCCTCTTGTAGATTTGCTTCTATACTCCTTTGTAAATCATATTTTTCTTCAATTGGTGGTTCAGAAAAAGGAGTATAAGAAGCTAAATCGGGGAATGAATATTGTAGATAAGGTGTATATGATGGACAAGGTGGACATGGGGGACAAGGAGGTTGAAAATTTAACTCGGGGGACTTGAATCCCCAATGACTCTGTGACGAGTTGAAATTATTTTGGAAATTATAGTCATAAGAATGTGGGTATGGGTTGTATTGATTCGGATAAGGCCAACCCGGTGTATTTGGTTGGTGCATATTGTAAAACGCCGGGTTGGAATTATCCGAATCATATGGAGTTGGTGTGAAATATGGATTCTTATTCGGATTGAAAGAATTATTTTTGTTGAATGCCATTTCACACAAAAAATCACAAAAAAGAAAGAATCAAATACAAACAAAAAGAAAACAAAAAAATCAAAACCAAGCCAAGAGAAGGGTTGACCTAGACCTAGATGAAATGTCCCTAAGGGCCAACGTCTATTCAAATTTTTATTAGGGCTTGGGTTGTGTGAGTGGGGAGATGATTTTTGGGCTAAGGAAGGGTAATGAAATCCCACCTTATCTTGTTTGGGTTTTGCCCTGAAGTTCAATTTGTGCAAGTGTGCAATATAGACAAGAATATAACACAAAGTGATAAATCACCCACGTGTTTGTCCTATGCTATATGCAATGCCATATGTACATCTCCATCCAAATCACAACAACAGAACAAAATACAGTATCTTGGAATTGAATTGACACGTGCCTAAATGCAAATGTCTAAACCGTTTTAAAAGCGTCCAATTACCGTATTTTAGTTCTTTTATTTATTATGGTGTGTAGGCAATCAAAGCAGAAAAATAGCAGCACAAATCAACTAGCTATTACAAGTTACACGTCCCAGAACAAACAAGATACAGAATTTTTGCACAATGGCCGCGGTTTCGCGGCAAAAGTCGCGGTTTCGCGGCTTTCCTTCCAAATCTGGGGCCCTGCTTTCTAGAGCAGGAGAGGCAAAACTAGTTTATGTACTGCAATGTTAAGCACCTGAAAATATTGCCCTGCACACCAAAACAGAGAAGACAAATGTTAACAAAAACGTGACATCAAAACCATTCCCTTCCCCGGCAACGGCGCCAAAAATTTGATCGTGGGCGGAACTAGCACTCAAAAATGTGTTTTTATGAAATCAATATGAAAAGCTCGAATGTGCTTAGTATACCCTCGATACTTCCGTTATAGCATTGGCTCAACGGGTCGTATCCACAGGGAAGGGAGGCGATAGAAGCATTAACAGTCTCTTGTCACGTCAGATGTTAACAATTCTTCTATGTTGAAAGAATGAAAAAGAAAAGAAAATGAAAACAAGCATGTGGTAGGTGAGGAGAGCGATGAAAACGGCGATGTAAAAACCAAAAGAGAAGTAAAGAAGATGGAACAAGGTAAACTAAGAAGGTGATGAAAACACCGATAGAAAATGAATAAAAGAATTTTGGAAATGCTTTCTAAAACAAACTAAAAGAAAACTCATGGCTACTAACTACTAAATACTCCACTAACCATACTAACCTCTTCGAGATAGTTGCCTCACATTTGGATCCTCGGCCATCACAATCCTTATCTTCAAGAAGCAATACAAAGCATGGCTCATGGATGGTTCATAACAATCAAAACATTGCAACAAGAACAAGCTATTACAAGCATCACTCATTACACTACTAGCATGAAATAAAAGGGCATGAATAAAAGAGAGTTAGCTTGGTTAGCAAGTTAGCAAGTTAGCAAGTTAGATGTTAGAATCCATCATCTTTGGCCATCAATGGCTCTTGCAAGAACAAGGCCTTGTAGAGGCAACCCGATTCATGTGGATTATCAAGTAAGTGGTTAGATGGTTAGTGGTTAGTAGTTAGATTGCCATGAGAGAAAAAGTTAGCAAGAAATCATGTTAGAAGGAAAAGGAGATTACAATGGAGGAGAAAGGAGGCACCTTTACATAGAGTGTCACTCTCTATTACATCAATCCCTCTCAATCTCTCTCTCTATGAATCACATAGCCCTACTACAATGATCTAAAAATAAGAAAAGAAAATAAAAGAAATGAAGAACACTCACCTACACTAAAATCTGGACCTACTCCTAAAAACGAAGACTGCTCGCGCTCTGGGCAATTGCAGGGGTATTTATAGGCAGAAGAAGGCTCCAGAAAACGAGACGGAGCCACGCGTCGAAAATCGACGCGTGGCTCCCTAGGATTGCCGCGGATTGCCGCGGATTTGCGGCAATTCCAGGGAGCTGGGTCCCTGGATTTCGTCCACGTGTTCGTCTGGCTTCTAGCTGCTTCCCGATATATCCAATTTCGGGTAATTTCGACCGCAGATCCGTCTGATGTGCGCAAGAGGCTAGGTTCAATAAATCTTCTAGATAATCCCTTGCTTGGCCTCCAAGTAATGCGGGATTAATTACCCTTAATTGGAAGAATTAGGCTCTTATTCCATCTTTGCCCTTGAACTTTGGTTGTACCTGCAATTAAGACCAAAACACGGTTTAGATCGACTATTTATTCATAAATCGGTGGGAAAATGCGACATAATAATGCAGAATTGTAGACTAATCACGCATCTCACGCGGGTCTGAGCAACCTCGCGTATTACTTCAAACGCGGGTCTGAGTAACTTTGCATCCCACTTGAAGCACGGGTCCGAGCAACTCTGCGTTTCACTTCAAACGCAGGTCTGAACAACTCCGCGTCTTGCACCTTACGTCGGTCTGACTAACTTCGTGTTCTGTCTGAGATATCCGAATCTACAATAAACATTACAAGGTTCGCGTCCAATGTGAGACCCGCGTTTCTATTTAACTGATCCCCATTATTGGGTCAATTAACTCCCCGCGTAATGGGGGAGTTAATCCCCGTTATAGAGAGATTTTAGGGGAAAATTATACCCCTATAACTCTCTATAAATAGCCTGAGGAGCTATGAAGAAAAGGAGGAGGATTTTTTAGGAGAGGAGGGCAGAGAAGAGAGAGGAACTTTTGATTGAGAGATGAGAATTCTCAACCTAAAAGCGTTTTGCTTTCCTCTCGCTTCTCCAAAAGAAGAAACTAGTGGACTCTAAACACTTAGTGTGTTAAAAACAGAGCTCCCTCCTAATCGATTTTTAAGAGCAATCCAAGTGAAAATCTTGCTATTCAGCCGGTCAACAGAAAACAAGAATCACTATCCACCCCCATACAAGGAACCCAGCCTTAAACAAAGAGGAAAACCAGTTATTTTCCCTCTTTTTTAATCAGAATCATTCCATTGTAATTTTTCATCCACTCAAAGAAATTTTACTTTACACTATTTTTTCTGACCAAACAAAAGATGGGGACTCCGCTGGGGACTTTATTCTCTACTGATGAGAACATCATGGCGTAAGCTGATGTCCAGCTCCTCGAGACGATGGTAGAATCTCTCGTTGAGTTCAACCAAGGGAGTTTGAGGAATTTCTCTTCTCAAGCTCTGCCAGCCCCAAGGTAATGCGGTGGTACCACAAAGTCTCTTTTGAGACTCGCTCTCGAATATCTTTAGAGATTTCTCTTAAAGTGGCCCGCACCACTGCTCACACAGCAACGCACCACTGCTCACACAGCAAGCGGTGCCACTTCAACGAGGTTCAGAAAACCTCTCGTGCAACCCATGCAGCCCACATCAACGTCTCTCAGGAGACCCACGGGGCTAATGCATCGGTACACGATCAGAACAATAGTGAAGATCAATCCCACCATCACTCTCCTCTCCAAACTCTGCAATTTCAGGTTGCCGAGGGTTCCCAATAACCCTTGCGACTCAACCAGAATGCTTAACATCGATGAAGGCACATGCTTGTCGATAATAGATCAAAAATTCTATAGAGACAATCTGTTCTACAGATTCTGAATGCGAAGTCCATTCTCGTGTTTCTCTCAAGCAATGTGAGGGCCGCATTTCTGTTTCAGAACATGAGTCCTGCGTTCTTCAACAATGCGAGGTCCGTGTCCAGCGTGATACCCGCTGTCTACCAACCCCAAAATGCGAGACCCGCTTTCTGCTTATCGCAGAACACGAGGCCCGCATTTTTAATTCTAAACGTAAGGCTCGCGTTATGAGTCAAGCTCAAACAATGTTGGAGATTCATGTTTCAACACCGCGTGAGGTCCGCGTCTTAACAAAACAACGTGAGACCCTCATTCAGAATGGCATGTCTTCAGGACATAAAAAGCCAAAAAGCCCTCACCCCAAGGGGTTGGAGGCTAGTTCCTCGGATGTCCCCATAGATGACCAAAGGACTACCTGACAAGAAAAAGGAGTGTTTATCAAATCACTCTTCATTGTTACTACGAGCGGCTTATCTCAGCAGTACTTTCTGATTGCCATTGTAGCTTTCAGATAACTAAGCCCTTAATTTTTAGCCGGTTGCCAGCGGCTTCAAACTCAGCCAAGAGATGATGATCCTGTAAGAAGAAATCGTTCTCCGACATCAAGTACCCTTAAGTGACTGCAAACATGGTGCGGCCAAGTTTCATACCAAACAAGTCCAAAGGGAAGCAACTCGTTGTCAGTTCAAAAGAGTCAAATGTTGATCGGTCTCCAAGTTTGAAGGATATTCTTGCTGAACCTGAAGGGGTCTACCGACACACTTGGACCCGCATGAAAATAATTGCCCCAGTCATCTACAGTCTATTGGTCAGCGGAATTGAGGTGAATAATGAGCACTACACCGTCATTGAATCCTAGTCTTCGAATTCTAGTTCGGTGACAACTGCCTTTGCTTACATGGTGGGAACTCCTAAGGTAGTAGCCAGGTAATTCAAAGAGCAGGCCTAAGTTCACAGGAAACAACTCGATATGATTCGAGCTCAGCAAGAATCTATCGATGCCCTTAAGCAGATACTATCACAACTGCTTAAGGAGAAAAAGAAACTGAAGGGTAAAACTCCTTCCAAAAAGTCTAAAGGCACAAGGAAGGAAGGGGAGGGCTTATCTTCTGTAAAGGAGGATAACTTAGAAAACAGAGCAGTCATTCCAGGAGGATGAGTAAATTGGAGCAACGTCTTGAAGCCCTAGCAAACTGAGGTGGCCTTCAAGACATAGGGATAATCCATCCCTACCCAGTTCAAGGCACCGACCCTCCATATTTTCGATGAAAAAGGGTCGTTGAACCAACACATATACTACTTCAAGTCCCAAACTGGGAATGTAGTATCGAATGATGCTATTATAGCTCGTCTATTCGTTGGCACTCTAAAGGGGTCGCCTTTGAATGGTTCATGAAACATCCTGTCGGCTCGATCAAAACATGGGCCAACCTCGAGAAGTAATTTCTGACTCCTTTTTTTGAAGACGATACAGAAATTTCAATGCCAACTCTCCTTGCAGCCAAGCAAAAGAAAGGAGAGTCCATTAAAACTTTCGTCGAATGATTTCAGAGCATGGCACTCCGTTATCCCAGCGGCAAGACCCAGTCCATGCTGGTTGAGACATGTTGCCACAACTTGAAAATTACCCTCCTCGCTCAAATGGGAGTGGCGGAGTGTCGCACTTCGAAGCAGTTAGTGCTATAAGGCGTACGATGGAAGAAATTGTCGCCAAGGTCAGAGCTGAAGAAAAAGACAGCAAGCTAAGACTCGACAAGCCGACACGGCACCCCCCAGAGTCATCTTCTCAACCAAGAAGAAGTGATACTCTGGCAATGGAAGTCAAGTCACCTTCGAAGACCCAGTCAGTCAGAGGGAGTATGGCTCCCAGCCAAGCATGTGCCAATAAACTATACTTCTTCAAAGATGACATGCGTTCTCTCTGTTCAAGTAACTCCAAAAGAGTAATAAACTCAAATTGTCAGAAATCAGACATCCTGAAGAGGTAGGGAAGGCTGATTATCCTAGCTGCTGCTTATATCACAGGATGCTGAGATACCCTACTAAGAATTGCTGCATCTTCAAGGATGTTCTTCAGGCTCTGATTGATGTAGAGGTACTCAAGCTTCGTCTAGAGCAGAAAAAGATGACTGCTAACATTCCAGCACCAACTGGAGTGGTTCCCATCCCGAAAGGGGAACTAAGAGCGGGTAATACTGATCCTCATAACCCGAAGGAGAAAGGTCTTATCCCTATTCCTACTCCTCGAAAGAGACAATGTGAGTCCATCCTGACATTGTTGAAAGCCAACAATGGACGACTGTCACAAATAGGAAGTTCAAAAGCAAGGCCAAAGCGTCCTCTAGTAATGTGGTGGGTATCTCTACAAGAGAGACTGAAGAAGATGTCACCTTCCTCACTAGTTCAATAGAAGACGAGTCAGCCTTTGCTGCTGACACAGTCACACCTCTCACGTCGAAGATCGATCGGGCAAGAAAAATTTGAAACAGTACGGCAAGTTGATAGTAAACTCCCCAGCTAGCTGAGGAGGCAATTGAGTTAGTCCTCAAGGCCATCTATGAGAAAACAAAAAGATCATCGGTATGTCAAAGTTCTTCAGAAAGGCGGTGTGGGACCATCAACTCCCTTCCGTATTTATGTTATGGCTCAACTAGCGAACAACCCTTCTCAAATCACTCTTTATGAAGTCCTAAGGCTATCCAAGTCTACAAGGGATGCCTTAAGAGAAGTATTAGTAGATGCAGAGGTTTTCATGACCTAGATTTTTGCTATATTTGCAGTGGAAGATGGCAACTGATTGAGTTGGAACCAGTACAAAAAATACAGAATTTCAGAACATTATAATAGTAGTGCAAGGTACTCAATGCTATCGCGGTAGCAAGTGGCTATACGGGTCGTGATCCTCAAGAAGGGACTAGCGATGGAAGCTTTTTACAATTTCTCTATTAATTTACTTAAAATGATTAAAGTTCTTCTCTTGTTCTTTAAAAGAAAAAAGAAAAATAAGTTACGTTAAATTGTTAAGAAAGTGATAGATTGAGAAGGTGGAGAAAATAGAAAATGATTTTATACAAGGAAATTAAAATGATTGAATAAAAGAGTTGGGAGATGGTAGTGATCTAAGCTAAAGGATTAAAAGAAAGAAAACCTAAAAGAAATATTTACCTTCTTTGATTGATGATTTACCTCAGATCGTTGGCACATTTGCCTTACCTCAGAGGCGATCAACACATAATCCATAAGATCGAGCTCAGTCCCCATTTGCATTACATCATTAAGACGAACAAGAATGAAATGATACAGATTCTTAAGGAGGCGATCATCATCATGAAATATCAGTGGCAAACATACAACAAGGCTATACCGATGCTACTAGATTCGCTTAGATACTCATGAAAAACTAAAAGCGAATGTGAAAGAAAATAAAAATGAAGAAGAAAAGTTAACTTTCAATTCAATTAAATAACAAGGAAAGAAAAGATGATTACTTACACCAGTATCGCTCTCAATACAAGCACCTTTCTCCTTCCTCCATGAAATTCTTCTCTCCTCTCAGTTACATAAAGAAAAAAAATTACATAAATAATAAAAAAACCTAAGTTACAAACTACTGAATAGCCTTACTTGATCACTTCCTGTACACTGAAAATTTTCAGGTATTTATAGCAAATTCAGAATGGGGGAGAGCATCTGAAGATAGGGGGAGCAAACGCTCTCCCAAATCTCACCAGAAAGACGCAGATTCGTGGCTTTGGCCGCGGGTCCGTGGCCTGGCCATATCCAGGGGGAGAACATCTCTGGTTTTATCCATTTTCCCTTCTTCCAATAGGTTTTTCTATTTAATCTTCTGATTTCGATGATATTTTTGTTGATCTTCGGTTAACTGATTCGATTCACTAAAATCTGAGTTTAACTAACTGGGTTTGGCATCATCCTCCTCTAACTAAATAGATCTAGTTAATTCTAACTTTAACTGGTATTTATTTGACTTTATCTTCTTTCCCCCATGATTATCTTCTGCAAAATAGATATTTAAGATAAGAAAATTAGTAGATTTATTACACAATAAATCTAGGAGTGTAATGAAAAGAATGTAAATTACGTGTACAATCACACCCCACAACTATCTTTTACTCATCCTCGAGCAAAACAACAAAACTAAACCTAAGAAATTATTAGACCACTTTCACAGGTCAAGCGATTGCACTAAGCATGTGCAACAAGCCGTTAAATCTCTAAATTACCCCTAGAGGATGAGTTTTGTCTCGTAAGAATTTTTAGTGAATTACACCCACAAAATCTTAAAAGAAAGAGAAACAAAGTGTTAGTATTTTCGAAAAGCATTTTAAAGAAGAGAGAAAATGTTTGAAGTATTATTATAAGAGTTCAAGTAATCTACAAGTTAGAGGGAAATCGAATTTTTCATTCCTAAACTTAATCTCTATTCAAAAACTTGTTATCAATCAAGGTAAGGAATTAAATTATATTTCTCATCTAGTCAATTATTTTACCCTAAGTCTTATGTACCTTTGTGATAGTGAATTTTTTTTGACATGGGGTTCTTTAACTCTTAACTCCTATGTCTTATTTTCTTTTTTTACATATATTTTTGGTGGCATTACTCCTTAGTTCTATTAGGTTTTTTTTTTGACTCGGGGATCTTTAACTCTTAACTCCTATGTCTTATTTTCTTTTTTTACACCCAAATCGGACAGTCTTAAGGCACCGAGTGAGAAAACACTCAGGACTTAAGGACTGAAGCAAATAAGGCCACAAAACTAAGGATTTTATTTATAAGATGCACCGCTTTTAGGCGTGAATACTTATGCTTTATGAGGCACAAGTACCCAACTTAATCAGAGAATTTATGTATATATATATATATATATATATATATATATATATTTTTTTTTCTTTTTTCTTTTTTTATTTTTTATAAGGCATAAGAATCTTTATTTTTGAACCCTA
Organism: Agave tequilana; assembly: GCA_038442645.1. Classification (NCBI taxonomy): domain Eukaryota; kingdom Viridiplantae; phylum Streptophyta; class Magnoliopsida; order Asparagales; family Asparagaceae; genus Agave; species Agave tequilana. Next base: position 23,144 of record JAVJIF010019922.1, on the reverse strand, counting down.
AGTGTGTAAGTGTATAAAGCATGCTTATTTCATTAAGGTAAAAATCAAGACAAAATTACTTATTTAAATTTTCTTCCTAACTCTAGAAATCAAACAAATAATCTTATTTTGACCAAGAATACCTAATTATGATTCCCTTATTCCTTAAAATTAACTTAATTTGTTACAAAAAAATAGCTCAAAATATTGTTTCTCTTTTCAAAATGTTTTATGAGAAAGAAAAATGTTAATTTTTTATTTTAAATAAAAAGAAAACCTATGTTATGTTAGAACCCTCCCCCACACCAATCTCATGCATTGTCCTCAATATATGAATGAATGCATAAATACGTGAAAAAGAAGAAAGGGAAGGAAAATATTACCTTAAGGTGGTGGTTTCGGTGGTGGTCGGCTTGGGTCAAGAGTTGCTACCCAATCAAGATAATCTGGTAGTTCACGGAACTCACCTTTATTGACCTCTTTTCTATTTACATATTTACAGTCCCCAATATAAATAGGATCATGAAAGATCCTATCATGAAACTTTTTCTCATTACATGACCAGTCTTGAAAATCATTACAGTGTCATCATGGTCTATATCATTGTCCAACAAAAGAATGTGACTTGGTGGAATGGTTGACTTGGGCTCAAGAATGATAGATTCTGGAACCAATATTAACTCGGAAAAATAAACTTTGGATTTAAGAGTCGGTTTTGATTCAAGAGTTTAGCCCAATCATATAATTGAAATTCACATTCTTTTCCCATCAATGGAATATGACTATTCAGAATTGGTGATTCAATTTCTAGATCTATAGGTACGGGAATAAATGTTGGCTCTGGAAATTGGTCCAAATTGGGTAAGAATACCTGAATCATCATATATTCGAAATGGAAACTGAATCACATAGTTGGGGATTGGGGTCATATTCACATTTAAATTCAATCTCATTGAATGAAAAACTTGCCCATTTGTCCAAGGTTTGGAATTGGTTCAGTTCAAATTTGTATAATGAAATTGACTTTTGATCAAAGTCTCCAAGACACCAAGATTCTTCATTGCTATCAATGTGGCTAGGGCAATCGGTAATGGTCGAACATGTATTAGGTAGAGTTTTCTCATTCCTATCTTTCACTATATTGATATAACAACTCGTTTGTACTTCTAGCCTATAGATAAATTGGAAAAAAATTATTTTCAGACTGAATCAGGTGTTCCATATTCCTATCTGAGTCCATAGGTTCTTCTTGTTGTTGGACTTGGAACATGGAATAAGTATCTCGGATTTGAAAGATTTGTGAAAATTGGGAGTCCATCATTTTCAGCTTTTGTTCTTGGGACTCAATCATGGCTTTTATACTTTTCATAACCTCAGATTTTTCTTTTATTGGTTGATCATGACTAGGAAAATATAGGCTGAATGTTGAAATGGTGGTTGACAATATGACTAGGGGGAGTTGTATCCCCATTGACTCTGTGAAGAGTAGTGATGATTATTCCAGTCTTGTTCATAGTATTAGGACTAGAGTATGTATTGATTCGGATAAGACCAATCCGACATACTTGGTTGATTAAAGTTATGATATGCCGGGTTCATAATATCCGAATCAAAAGAGGTCAGGGTGCAATATGAATTACCATTAAAATTGAAAAAATATTGTTATAAGTCATATCATACAAGAAATGTCAAAACAAACAAACAAACAAATAAAAAGAGAGAAAAAAATCTAACTTAAGTTAGGGTAGACCTTAGACCTAGACGACTCCTAACTGGTTAGACTTCCCATGGGGGATATATTGCAGAATCTGACAACAAGTTAATCGGTCAGGTAGGGGCAAGATTAGTGGGAGGTATATGTGCCTAAGTAGCAGGCTTAATTATGCCAAACTACTGTTCTTTGAGGTTTCGCCTCATCATTCCCCAACCTTTGACACCGATTTGGCAAGAGTCAAATTCTAATTTACTTTCCACTTAGGTCAGTCTTCTATTTGAGTCTGAGATGTCCCTAAGGCCAACTCTGCTCAATTTTAGTTAGGTTTGGGTTAGTGAGTGAGGATATTGTTTATGGTCTAAGGGAGGATAATGACTTCCCACCTTATCTTGTTTATAGACAAGCCCTTAATTCAGTTTAGTGTAGTGTACAAGTATATAGAAAAAGTAACACTCAAGTCATATAAGAATGAACCTTATACTAAATGCTATGCAGACATACCTTGGCTCCAGCACTCTTCAGCAGTAAATAGAAAATGTAACGAAATAGATATGTGCCCAAATGCAAAGCCTAAACTATTTTTAGCATTTACAACCAACCTTATACTGTTGAGTTAGAAATGTATGTACAGTGAGTCAAACAAGAAAATAAATAGCTACGGATATTTAAACTTTGCAATTCAGCTAACTTGCAAAAAATACAGGTTAGCAGTTCACTCAGATTGCCACGGGAATGTAGCAAATCTGAGAGCTTTTGGGCTCTACTTTCTTGAGTAGAGTTCAGGGCTACCTATATATCCACTGCAGCAAAAGTTTTCTTGCTGTTAAAGCTGTATACCAAGAACATAGAAGAAAGTTAATCATTAAAGTAAACAAAAAAAAAGTTACTTACCGTCCCTCCCCGACAACGGCGCCAAAATTTGATTGAGTTGGAACTATGCAAAAAGTACAGAATTTCAGAACTTTATAATAGTAGTGCAAGGTACTCGATACTGTTGTGATAGCAAGTGGCTATGCGGGTCATGATCCTTAAGGAGGGACTAGCGATGGAAGCTTTTTGTAAGTTCTCTTTTAAGTTACTTAAAATGATTAAAGTTCTTCTCTTGTTATTTAAAAGAAAAAGAAAATAAGTTATGTTAAATTGTTAAGAAAGTGAAAGATTAAGAAGGTCGAGAAAATAGGAAATGATTTTATATAGAGAAATTAAAAGGAGTGAATAAAAGAGTTAGGAGATGATAGTGATCTAAATTAAAGGATTAAAAGAGAAAAAACCTAAAAGAAATACTTACCTTCTTTGTAGATGACTTACCTTGGATCGTTGGCACGTTTACCTTACTTTGGAGGCGATCAATGCATAATCTATAAAATCGAGCTCAGTTCCCATTCGCATTACATCATCAAACAAACAAGAATGAAATGATACAGAATCTTGAGGAGAGATCATCATCATGAAATATCGGTGGCAACCACACAACAAGGCTATACCGATGCTACTAGATTCGCTTAGATACTCATCAAAAGCCAAAAGAGGATGTGAAAGAAAACAAGAATAAAGAATAAAAAGTAACTTTCAATTCGATTAAATAATAATGAAAGAAAAGATGATTACTCACACCGGTGTCCCTCTCAGTACAAGCATCTTTCTCCTTTCTCCATAAAATTCTTCTCTCCTCTCAGTTACATAAAGAAAATAAAAATTACATAAAGAGAAACAAAATAACCTAAGTTACAAACTACAGAATAGCCTAACTTCTACTCTATGCTTAATCGCTTCCTGTAGAGTGAGAATTTGCAAATTCAGAACGAGGGAAGGCGTCTGAAGATAGGGGGAGCAAATGCTCACCCAAATCTCACCAGAAGCCGCGGATCTGATGCTTTGGCCGCAGATCCGCGGCCCAGTTGGCTATATCCAGAGGGAGAACATCTCTGCTTTTATCCCGTTTCCCTTTTCCAATAAGTTTTTCTGTTTGATCTTCTGATTTTGATGATGTCCTCGTTGATTTTTGGTTAACTGATTCGATTCACCAAAATCAGAATTTAACCAACTAGATTAGGGATCATCCTCCTCTAACCAAAAAGATCTAGTTAAATCTGACTTTAACTGGTATTTATTTAATTTTATCCTCTTTCTCCCCATGATTATCTTCTACAAAATAGACATTTAAGACAAGAAAATTAGCAGATTTATTACACGATAAATATAGGAGTGTAATGAAAAGAATGTAAATTATGTGCACGATCAGCAACCATTGACATCATACCTCAAAGTAGTTTTCCTGCATCACCTTCACCCCAGAGACATGCAAGTCAAAGGGAAACATGATAGGCACCTGTATTATACATGATATATTAGATCATCTTAAGTGAGCTGTATTCAAGTTAACCCGGGATCCGCATTGAGCATTATGCCCCGCAAGGTTATGCAGCATTTGGGGATCCCCACACACTGATTAAGTGCCACTCAGATAACCATCTATGGCTTCAACGGAAATGGTACCTGCCCGATGGGAAAAATCAAGCTCAGATGTTAAATTGGGACCTGAGATCTGAGGTGACATGTTACGTCATTGACACCGACCTCGTACAACTTGCTGCTGGGATGGCCTTGGATTCACCGCAACTCCATCGACCCATCCACTCTTCATCAAGTAATGAAGTACAGTGATGAAGATGAAAAAGTGAGAACGCTGATTAGTGAAAGACATCCGTTTAAGGGAGTCGAGAATTATTTTTCTGATTCCTCAGGATTCTCTTGAAACTGATAAGAATCCACACCCAAAAGAACTTGACTCTGGCAATAAAGCAGGTATGGAGCCAGAAGAAGACGAGTGTCTCTAAGAAATAAATCCCCTTATAATAAGCATTGATAAGCTCGATTTGAATACCACCGCTAATGTTGAAGGTGAATGGTTTATTAATGAAAATCTAGATTTGGCTTACTTTTATGTATTTGCCTCTGATTTTGTACCTTCAAACACCAGTACTGACATAGACAGTGACCTTTGCTCAGAATGAATGCCCTGACATTATTATGTGCACCGATAAAGTCTTCCCTTATAGTATGCGAAAAGATCAAAGACGCACACAATTCTCTTTTTATAGTACCAGCCAAGTGGGATGGTCAAATGTCAATTCTATTTGGAAGAATTGAGTCTGAGCCAATAGCTTATGAAAGCTCAGGGGGTAATTCTGAGTTTCCATAATTCTTCCATTATGGACAAAAATCACGTCACGTGATGGAAAGAATGGGATATTATCTTTGTTTTCCATTATATTTGCAAAAGGGGAAAACTTACAAAAAGAGTTTGAGGAGTTAAATTATAAGTATTCTTAAAAGATTACAAGTAGATCTCCTCAGAGATTCTGGAGAAGTGTGCCGATAGGAGTCTGGTCAGCGCGCGACCACTTTGTCCCTTTGACGATGCGAGCGATGAGATTCCCTTCTCGCTGGTTCCGGGAATCAGAGAATAGAAGGTTGGTAGAACCCTCTTGCTGCTTCTCAAAATCGCCTTCAATTAGGAATTCCTTCTCGCCTGGTTCCGGAGATTCTTGAGAAGAAGGTATTTAGGGTATCAGCACCCTGATTAGAGAAGCAATTCTCTATAAAGTCTCTGAATTCAAGAACGAACGGTGCGTCGTCAAGAAGCCTCTGCTTGTGGAGTCCTCTCTCTTGCACCTGTCCGTCGTCTTCTCTCTCTTCAAAAGATCTCTCTCCTTTCCTTGTACCCCTGATGGGCTATTTATAGGGAGAGCAGGGTATAATTGTCCCTTGAGAATATAGAAACAGATTGAATCGAATCTGTTTGAATCTGGAAAGTAGCCTTGCTGCGAGGCTAGGATCAGCTTCTGCGAAGCAAGAAATGGCAGGTCGGTTGATCCTGTTAATCCTTTCCATATCGTTGGAGGATTTCCCCTGATCTTCTTACTCGTTTTAGGAGAGTCAAGAGATTGTGGCAATCAACTGCCAAATTTGATCTCTGATTTGATCTTAATTGGATTCGATCTCAATCCTGATTAGATTTGATCTCATCTGGAGATTTGATTGGTCAAAGGTTGACCATAGCAGACCAATGGCGGAGCTACCGTGTTGAGCTCACAGCGGAGCTGGAGACAGCTTCTGGCGAAGTCCGAAAGAAACCCTTTGGCGGAACTAGATAACATCTGTGGCGAAGCTACCGAACATCCTTCTGCGCGGTTGCGTGTGGCTTCAAGCGAAGTTAACTCTCTGCGGAGTTGTGCTCAGGCGAAGCTATAAGTTAGCTTCCTGGCGAGGCTTTGGATGGCTTCAAGGCAAAGTCGAGTGATATTAGCCTCTCAGGCGAGGCTATCCCTTTGGGCTCATGTAATGCTAAGTGCTAGCATTTTAGACCTGCTGAGGTCTGTTTAGAAACAATTCGGGTTCACTGTCTGCTTGCTGGATCAGTGGAGTCCAAGTTGCTTCCTTGTCCCTCGGAGATGGGTGAAAATTGGTCTTCAGCTCGTCTGTCACTTGTCTTTTGTAAATGTCAACAAGTTTAGACATTGTTCAGACCAATAAGAATCTTGTCTTTTTTAAGTGTCAACAAGACCCCCTTCAAAGTTTATAGAAGTCTGCAGTGGCTTAGACTTTGAAATACTTTGAACTGCTTTGATTGGTGGTGTGTGGAGTATGAACGTCGCCATGATGGTTGAGTTCAGCTTTGCTTTAAATCCTGCTTTAGGATGTAGATTCGCCGAGGAATCATGTAGACTCGCGTCTGGGTAGCTTCGCGGCTAGGTAAGTTCGCTCTGGAACATTTGTCGCTTTCCCGAGGCCGACTGTCGTGGGCTGGTTACGAGAAGGATCACTTCTTCTCTCACACTGATCGAGGGAGATATTCTCTCTTCGCGCGTTTCCAAGGGAGGATATTCCCTTTCTTCAAGGCGCAATAGTGCCTTTATGAGGGAGACGTTTCTCCCTTTGCACGGTTCCAAGGGAAACCGTCCCTTTTCTCAATGCGCAGTAAATGCCTTAAATGCGCTCGTGCTTCCACGCTTGAGGCGGCAGCACTCAGGCCATGGGGCCTATAAATAGGACACTTGAGGTCCTCTGAAGAGAAGTGATCTGCTCTTCTCCTCTTCTCTTGGTTTGAGAGAGATACTCAGATCTCTGAACTAGTGGGAATGCCCACTCTGGTCATTATTCGGCCAAGGACCGGTAAGTCTTGATCATTCAATGACTTCACTGATTTTAGGGAATTCATCTCCCTTAATTCAGCTTTAATAGCTGCTTCAGGGATTAGTTTCCCTTACTCTTCATCTTGCAATTGACTGGTCTGCAGAGAAGGATTTTGACATAGCTTCCGCAACGAAGCTATCATTCTGACTTGATCACAGAAAGATCATTGTATGTTAAGTCCGCTACACAGGCAGAACTTGGGACCTGGTATCTTCAAGGTTGAGCCAGTCTTGCCATATAGGTGAGGCTAAGACTGTATCCCATAGGATCAGTCTGGCTTAGCCATATAGGCGAGGCTAGGACTTGGCGTTTGCTGAGCTAGCCCATCACTGCTGTGCGAGCGAGGCTTATCCTCTACTTTAACTGAAATCGGATTGCTTTGCCCCAAAGAATTCGGCTTTAGCGCTTTTGCAGTGTCTTCTGTGTTTAACTGCTAACTTGCTCCAATTTTGCATTGCAGTGAGCTATGTTCGCCGATCTTGTGTCTTGATGAAAGAGACCGAAAAGTTGCCTTATGCTTCCCCGGTTGAAGCTTTACTTTTAAGCAGGAGGAACAACTTGGGGCAGTTGATGTGTGTCCCAGAGGCTATTGGCAGCCTCTTATCCGAGATGATTCGTTCTGAGGTGAGGCTGGTGGCCGCTTCGTTGGAGATGATCCGCTTCGGAAAAGCGGACGTCACACCTCTGAGATCACTGGCATCACTGCCAATTCCCATTATAGGTGATCTATCGTGTTGGCGGCGATAAGTTCATTGCCAATTTTCATCAAAGGTGATCCAGCTTCCTGGTGACAAATTATGGCCCTGTCCTCATGGCACAACTGGTTATGGCCTTGTGCAGGAGGAAGGCCTTTCGTGTCCAGTTGGTCTGGCTTGAAAGCGGATAAAACCACTTGTGTATGCCTTTTGCGCAAATGATCTTGCTGAGCAATTGAATTTGTTGTATGAAATACAACTTTGATGTAGCATCAATGTACCTTTCCTCTTAAATCAATGAAAGTTCATTTTCTGCTCATCTGATTTCCGCCTTGCCTTCATTGAGAATTTGGCCATAGCGGGGCTAAACTTTGTGCAGAGTTAAGGACAGAGTCCTTTTTGAATGAGCTTCGCACGATACTGGCACATCGGCGAACTGTGCCTTTAGTGGGCTAAGGCAATCTTTTTGGCAAAGTTCTTGATGAACTTGTGTGAAGTCCGCACTTTGGCTCATTGGCGAGGTTAAGCCTTAGTGGCTGAAGCAGCGCTTCTCGGGAAGGCGCTTTAGGCGGTGTTTCGAATTAATTTGAAACGACAGCCTGTACTGTTTACGAGGAGACGTTTCAGGCGCTGATTGACCTATAAAAGCCCGATCGGGCTGAGAGAAAATCATCATTTCTCTTTGAATTTCCAGAGTACTTGACTCTTCTTCTTCTTTCTTTTCTCCTTATTCAAGAGTTCAAGACCTTCCATAGTTCTTCAATGGCGCCCAAGAGACGAGCGGGGAAAAAAGTAGCAACTTCTGCAGCGGAGGGTCCTTCTCCTCCTCCGGTCATCGAACGACCAATTGCCGGTAAGGGACTTCCCCTTTTGATTAGAGACTGCCGTCTCTATTTTAAAGCCGATATTTGGCTATCTTTGGATGAATCCAGAACGATCGAGCATGATCTGTTAATGTTAGGGAATCCGTTTCCCTGAATTTCCCTTATTTTCTTGGACGGGGAACTAAGAACTGAACGATTCTTGTCTAATCTTCCGTACGAAGCTATTGCTTGGGCTGCCTTCGTCCTGTTGAGGAACAGGATACGGGTCTGTTCCTTCGGTCATGGTCATCAAGAATGGTTTTTGACCATAATGCCCTTTTGATAACGTCAGCCCTTAGGGCTATACCACTTTTTACTTAAGCGAAGATAATACTTGGGCATTTTCTGCAAGATGCAGACTTGTCCGCGAGATTAAGCTTTGTTGAAGCTATCGCCTGCTGGCTTTGCTCACTGGGCGAGACTATTCCTTGGTGAAATTTATCTCTTCATGTTCGCTTGGCTGGTGAACTAATCATAGTTCGTTTTGTTCTTGCAGTGCACTATACTCCTGGTCCTTCAAACAGCCTATTCGGGATGACCAGGGGAGTTGATGGCAATATCAGCTTGCAATTTCAAGGGCAAGCTTCTTTGTTTAGTGAGCAGAGTTCTGCCGTCCGAGACACGCTTATTCACGGCGGTGACCAGCACACCACGAGGAGTATTCTGACTACGGCTCCCGTTGAAGATGTCGACCGTCAAACTTATAGGAAGCCCGATTTCATGTTCGGGGATGCCGCACCAGATCCTGATCACCAACTATAGGCCGAAAAAGGGCAATGGATCTTCCAGTTAGGTGATGAGAAGTTTTACCTTCCATCCAACAGACGACATTTTTCTTTGTCTTTCTTCCAGTGTGTGACGCAGGCTTGGAAGATGGCATGGGATGTGAGCCGAAATGCGGACTCTGTCCACATAGGAAAATTGATCCTTCAATCTCCTGGTTATGCAAGAGCGGGGCCTCCTCATAGCATAATGGGTCTACACCCTGGGAATGTGTCGCGAGAGATCCCAGTAGGAGAAAATCCTGCAGTGGCGCTGACCTTTGGCAACCAATTCTGTAATGTCAATGGGAACTACCCGGCCACTGACTTCAGGACTCCAGGCTGGATTCACCCTCCGAAGACGTGGTGGGTGGATTTGATTACCTACATCCTTGTTCATTTCGAGGAGGATTTGAAGAGACTGAACCTCTATGAGGCTGTCAGGGCGACCTGCCACGGCATTGAGATGAATGTGGCGTGCTTTTACGCCATCTTTGAATTGTATTGCCCAGCTTCATGGACTTTCTTTACCCTGTCGGCGAGTTGGCATGTCTTTGCATGAGATGTGGGAAATCTCTGCTGTGCCTTTCGGGTCTCTCCCTTATGAAGAATACTTTCCGTGCGAGGCGGAGTTGGCTCTTCTGGAGAAGCAGGAGCCTGCCTTATTCGAGACTTATCGGGAGTTAATGTGCCACTTGCACATTTGTTCTGGCATCCATGGTGGCAGCAAGGGCACTTCCTGTAGCTTGAAGAGCTGGGGGAATTACTTGTTCCTGGATATGAGGAATGCTCCTGAAGCAGCACATTGCGGCGTTGCTGATGGGGATATCTTTGAACGGATGCAGATGCACCTTCAAAGGGATCTTGTCATAACTGAAGACGATGGTCCCTATGAGAAGGGTGATGTCCTTCGGAGCTTCCATCATCAGGCTCGTCAGCCTATGTCTCGGGAGGCACTGCTGGCCGGTTTCTTAACCGTCTGGCTGAAGAAATGCGTAGTGCCATCTTCTTCGGGTGACATCGTTCATCCGAATGTTTTGTTGCCCGCTGTTCGTTTGGTCCATGGTCGCCGTCTGGGTCTTCTCCTGACCATGGTGTGCTGCATTCAAAGAGGCCTCCGTGCATTAACGGAGGCTTTTTGCAGGCCGCCAGCAACGAAGGTGGAAAGGGAGCCATTTTGCCTTGTGACTGACCCAATCCTAGGATAGGTCTGCCCTACACCTATCTGATGGCGTGGTTCGCCTTACATTGTCCTTCGCTGATTGGAGCTGGAGAGGACCCTCCGCAAAGTGGTCGAATGGCGCTCCTCCGCCGATTCGAAGGACGTTCGTGGTTTAAGAAATACGTGGCTGAGGCCCGTAAATTGGTGCGTCGATATGACGTTTACAGTCTCTTCCGCTATTTTCCCCGTATTCGGGGCGCAGGATACAACGAGGAGTTCCGAGATGCGGGGGAAGGGCGGTCTTCCCTGAGCCGGGGAGTTTTTGAGTGGCTGGTCAGCATCCGGCCTTCACACTTACTGTACAGAAGCGGGGATACCTGCTATTTGGAACCTTATGTCCCCAGCCGGTTTGCTCGACAATTTGGGTACGACCAGCTGTATGTGGGCAACCCCAATCCTGATTTGGCCTTCATGGGGAGTCTTATTGACGGGGCCCGTGCCTGGAGATTCTTTACTGCAGGCGGTACTGGGGCGCAGCTGCGTACGCCGTTGAAGAGTCCCAATCTTTAAATGACCCTGTGCTTCTGCCAGTAGTACACAACTTCCAACTCCACACCCCTCGATTTCAAGGCAAACAGCTCTGGTGTGAAGTTAATTTCTCAGCGGTTGAAACGGAAGGCTTCTGAGAAGAGGGGAGGCAAAAGGGTCCGCGTCCCGGGCATAGAGGAATTCGTCGCTGTTAATGACAGCGAGGCCTCAGATGCAGGAAGTCCTCGCTTCGAAGCGGGAGCGGGGGCTGAGACTTCTGCGACTGGCTCTGGTGTGATGGGGGCCGTTCCCCCTCATCGTGTAGAAGAAGTGGAGGAAGAGGATTCTGATGTCCACTTCAAAAGAAAGCGGAGGTAGATCTCGTAGGAAGTCATTGGCGAAGAAGCCCTGTCGCCAGGCTCCTACGGTTGTCGTAGAGGGCGAACCCTCAGCAGCATTCCCTCCTGCTATCCCGTTAATAACGGACCCGTCGGTTGCTGAACCAACTACCGGTGAATTTGCTCCGGATCTGGGTAAGATCAACTCCGTCCATATAATAGGTCTTTTGTGTGTTCCAAATGACTTATTATCAATTCTTCTTGATTATAGGAGCTGAGGCGGCTGAAGAGCAAGGGGAACATTATGATCCCCTATTTACTTATGGAACCAAGGCAGGTTCTTTTACCCTCCCGGAGTAGTCCGGAGATGATGCGGCGGACATTGGTCCTTCGGGCGCTGGGACTTCCAAAGGAAGTCCTGTAGCGTCAAGCTCTATTGGATGGTCTACGGGAGACTCGGCAAGCGAAAGCGGACCGGCCATTCGTGCTGATTCCGCCAAGAATTTTCCGATGGAGCCCATAGAGACTGATGAGGCTGCCGAGATGTTTAAGGTGACGTCATCTTATGGTACTGTCCTGACCTCTTGGCTTCTATTGCATGTTGTGTCCTGTCTAAACAGTCTTGTTACAGGTGTTCGGCCTCAAGGTGCATTAGCTTCAAGGGAACCGGCTGATCTTCCTGGAGAGTCCAGGGGTGATATGAGCACTTCGACCGCGGCGGATGCTACTCTGTTGGATGCGCTATATGGCGATTTGCCCTCTTATCGCCCCAGCCAGCCGATGGACCAGGGGCTGAAGAAACGGCTGTTCCGGAGGTGTCCTTACTCCCAACTATATCAACGAGTGAGGTGCCGACAATTTTGCCAAGCGCGGAGTTGAGGGTGATTACCAGCCCTACCTCTCCAACCCTAGTGGTTGAACCTGCTGTTCAGGAGATGGTCACTAGTCCTACCTCCGCGGTGGCTAGTGTACTGATTTCCATGAAGACTCTGTCGAGATCGCCAACGGTCTGTCTTACTGCTGTTAGTGTTCCTGTTGCTCCTTCCTTGGTGGTATCAACCGGGCTGGTGGACTTTACTGAAGTTGCTCGTCTACCAGAGGTGGCCGAAGTTGAAAACGATTTTATAGGCGACATAGTCGACAGTTTTTATAAAGGCTTAGGGCGATGCATTGACCTGGTCTTGAAGGTTCGACTATGCCATTCTCGACTTTGAAGGTGGTCCTCTTCCGCAATATTGAAAGTATTCGTTACCTTGAAGGGTACCACCAGGCCACTGCCTTGGAACTCTTAGTAGATCAATTTGAGAGGGACGTAGAGGAATGGCGCCGACTTAGCCTCTCAGACCTAGAGCCTTTGGTTAGTGAGCGGTTTGCGCGCCTTGTTGCTCAAAAGCATGAGGCCCATCTTACGCTCAAGAAGCCGCCGAGGCTATTTCCTCTGATTTGAAATCTTTGGAAACAAGGCAAGCAGAGGTTGGAAATGCCATCAATGCCTCCACCAGTGCTCTTCTTGATGCTGAAGATAGGATTGCGAAGGCCAAGGAGATGATTAGGAAGGGGAACCTTCTCTTGTCCAAGGCTGAACCGGTGCGTCTTGAAGAAGCCGCGCGACTTGAGCAGCTCAAGGCTCAAAGTGACGAACTCTCGCAGCAGAGATCGTCGCAGAGGGCAATCTTGGCGGAAGTCGAAGCTCGTTTAGCCCAGGCGATGGACTTCGAGAGGCTGAGCTGAAGTCGCAGGCACTTGCCCAGGCTGCTGATGACCGGAGGACGAGGCTGGCTTCCATTGGAGAGCGGATCAGATCTTACAATGTACGACTGTAGGTCGTTGTACATGTGCCTTCATGTATCCCATCCTTTTGGAATCAATGAAAATTCTTTCTTTTGTTTTGACTCCCTATCGAGTCTCCAACTCGTTTCATTTGCTGAATTGTCCTTTCAAAGTTATATTGTAGCCGTTTGAGAACATAATCCTTGTTGGATTGGATAATGAGACTTGGTCATCTACCGGTTCAGAGGGCGCAATGACATAACCGATTGAGAAGTCACCAATCTCAAGATTAGCCCTCACAGGACTAAAGGGGTAATACTTGCCTTTTGTAAATGTCAGCAAGTATGGTTGAGACCTGTCTTTTGTAAATGTCAACAGGCTCGAGGTTGAGACTTAGCTGTCTGCTAGTTCAGGGGTCGCAATGACATAACCGATTTGAGACGCCACCAAGCTCAGGGTTGGTGATACTTGTCTTTTGTAGATGTCAACAAGTATCGAGACCTGTCTTTGTAAATGTCAACAGGGCTCGGGGTTGAGACTTGTCTTTTGTAAATGTCAACAAACTCAAAATTGAGACTCGGCTGTCTGCTGGTTCAGAGGTCGCAATGACATAACCGATTGAGATGCCGCCAAGCTCAAGGTTGGTGATACTTGTCTTTTGTAAATGTCAACAAGTATCGAGACCTGTCTTTTGTAAATGTCAACAGGGCTCGGGGTTGAGACTTGTCTTTTGTAAATGTCAACAAGCTCAAAATTGAGACTCAGCTGTCTGCTGGTTCAGAGGTCGCAATGACATAACCGATTGAGACGCCATCAAGCTCAAGGTTGTAATGGAATTTGGGAAAAGGTCTCGTTTTCACGGGGAGAAACGAGGGAATCACTGTCATAGGTTTAATGTTAACGTAACAGCGAAATGTATATGTGGTCTTACCATTCTATGGACGAGAATTGGTAAGTGATTTTGGAGATCTCGTTTTCACAGGGAGAAACGAGGGAATCACTGTCATAGTTTAATGTTAACGTAACAGCGAAATGTATATGTGGTCTTACCATTCTATGGACGAGAATTGGTAAGTGATTTTGGAGATCTCGTTTTCACAGGGAGAAACGAGGGAATCACTGTCATAGGTTTAATGTTAACGTAACAGCGAAATGTATATGTGGTCTTACCATTCTATGGACGAGAATTGGTAAGTGATTTTGGAGATCTCATTTTCACAGGGAGAAACGAGGAAATCACTGTCATAGGTTTAATGTTAACGTAAAAGCGAAATGTATATGTGGTCTTACCATTCTATGGACGAGAATTGGTAAGTGATTTTGGAGAGGGAATCAAATGGGAACTGGTCCCTTAGGATTTTTAGCAAATCCCCAGCTGTCAACGGGTTTGATGTGCCTTTACCAACTACCATTTGAGTCGGGCTAGCCATGCTATTCCCCTCAGCATGATGAGTTGTCGAGGACTTATGTTGGGCTTACAGGCCAACATTTTTCTCTATCCTTAATCGTTAAGGATGTCAGATTATCTAGTTAATATATGCATAACCTTGTTTCTCCTTCAGGACAGCCAGTGCGTGACCAGGTTCCTACTGGTTTATGGTTGTATTATCTCGCTTGGAGGAAGAGAAAGCTCTCTTTGTGTGTACTTTGAACACGAAGATCTTGATCAGAGGTGTAATGTTAACTTGATCATGAGAAGGATCCTTGATTAAGGATAATACTTCTTTAAGAACTTGCCATTGATCGGCATCATGAGTAGGTCGCCCTCTGGAGTCATAAGGCGGTATGCTCCATTTGAATAGACTGTTTCTATCATAAACGGTCCTTCCCATTTAGGCTGAAATTTGCCTTTGGTCTTGTGCGTCATAATCATCGGTCGTCTGACGGCTAAAACCAGGTCTCCTTTCTGGAAGACTCTCTGTTTGACCTTCTTATTGAAGGCTTTTGTGATTCGAGCTTGATACAGCTCAATATGTTATTGAGCTTGAAGTCGCTTCTCATCTAGGGCTTCGAGCTCTTGAAGG
Source organism: Agave tequilana (assembly GCA_038442645.1). Classification (NCBI taxonomy): domain Eukaryota; kingdom Viridiplantae; phylum Streptophyta; class Magnoliopsida; order Asparagales; family Asparagaceae; genus Agave; species Agave tequilana. The sequence goes on along the minus strand of JAVJIF010019922.1, from coordinate 8,114 downwards.
CGCAGGCGATCATTGTCCTCTGATGTGATCTTAGTGGTCAGAGCGACTCGCAATGACGGCACCTGGATTTCCAACGGGATGATTGCTTCGCACCCATATACCAGGGAAAAAGGCGTATTACCTGTCGGTGTTCAAACCGTGGTCTGGTAGGCCCAAAGACATTCGCCAAGCTTTTCGTCCCAATCTCGCTTGTTCGAGGAGACAAATTCTTGAGTAGCTTGATGATCGTCTTGTTGAATGCTTCTGCTAAACCATTGGCGGCAGGATTATAGGCGGTTGAAGCCACATTCTGAATTCGGTATTTATCACAGAACCGATAGAATATTTGGCTTATGAATTGGGGACCGTTGTCATGGATGATCCGCCTAGGGACACTGAATCGATAGATGACATGGTGTTTGATGAAGTTAACCACATTAGAGGTCTTGACTTCAGTTAATAGTATAGCATCCGCCCACTTTAAAAAGTAGTCGGTTATTGCAAGGATAAACCGGTGACCTTTCATCGAAGAGGGACTAATTGGCCCTACGACATCTACTCCCCATGCTTCAAATGGCCATGAAGCAACAGTCGGGTGGAGCAGCTCCGAAGGCTGGTGTATGAAGTCCGCATGAACTTGGCATGCTTTACACCTTCGTGCATATTGGATGGCATCGGCTATCATGGTTGGCCAATAATATCCAAGCCTATGCAATCTGTCTTTAAGCTTTGGACCTGGCTGATGAGCTCCGCAAGTGCCGTCGTGCGCTTCTTGGAGCGCTTCCTGTGCCTCTGAATTGGAAAGGCAATGGAGGAGGACACCGTCATATGAACGACAGTAAAGTGTCTTCAGAGTTGGATCATAGTAGAAACGGAGAGACCTTCATCTGGCAGATGCCGCTTCTTTAGGATCGTCTGGAAGCAGACCGTGCAAAGCATAGTCAATGAGAGGAAAGCGCCAATCTCTCGGCTCAAAATCCGTGGAGACATTATAGACTCTCGGGTCTTAACATATGCTTAGAGCATACAAGATGTCGAGTTGCGACTGTGAGGTGATATTCGGTGTCGGCTGGGAAGGCTAGTGTCGTGGCTAATGCAGCAAGAGAGTCTGCCTTGGTATTCTGAGATCGAGACACGTGCCCGATGTAGAAACCTTCAAATAGGTTGGCCAATTCAACGGCCGTGTGATAATAAGGCACCAAGTCCTCATGGCGGACTTCGTATTCGCCTTTAACCTGATTGATGATCAGTTTTGAATCGCCATAAGCTTCGAGGTAGCGTACCCCTATTCCATGGGCGAGTTGAAGACCAATGAGCAGGGCATTATATTCTGCTACATTGTTGGAGCACGATTCTGTCAGAGAAAATGCTCTGGGAGGACATGATTCTGTGGGGAGATAAACACAACCCCACTCCGGCAATGATCTTGCCTTTAGGGCCCATTCGCGATGCTCTATCAAAGAACATCTGCCACACTTCCTCTTCTGAGGTTGCATAAGACTCGAAGACTTCATCAGGGATATCTTCGTGAAGTTTTGAATGTTTCGGAACTGGATGAGCAGCCAAGAACTCTGTAAGGGCCTGGCCTTTAACCGCCTTCTGAGGGGTGAAGATCATGTCGTATTGAGACAATAAAAGTGCCCACTTAGCCAATCTTGAATTCAATGATCTTGGCTTCGTCATAAGAAGACGCAATGGGTTTACTCTGGAGATGACATGTATGGTCTGGCCGACCAAATAATGTCGTGTCTTTGAACAGCGAAGACGAGAGCTAAACACTCTTTCTCGATAGGGTTGTAGCGAGATTCCGCTCCTATGAGAGTTCTGCTCAGATAATAAATGGCCTGCTCGTGACCATTGTCATCCTTTTGAGCGAGGAGGGCACCGAGGGAGTAGTCCAGAGCTTTTACATAAAGCAAAAATGATTTCTCTGATGTAGGGGCCACCAAAACTGGAGGTTTTGTGAGGTACCTCTTGATGTCTTCATATGCTTCCTGACAAGCTTGATCCCATACGAAGGAAGCACCCTTTTTCATGAGTCGGGTGAACGGTTGACAGCGGCCTGAGAGATTTGCAATGAATCTTCTGATATAAGCTAGCCTACCTTGCAAGCCCCTGAGCTCTTTGAGGTTCCTTAGTGGATGCATGCCCTGGATGGCTTTGACTTTGTCTGGGTCAAGATGAATCCCTTTTGATGTAACAATAAACCCAAGGAACTTGCCACTTGACACTCCTAAGAAGGATTTTGTCGGGTTCATTTTCAGTTGATGAGCCCGCATTATGTCGAACATCGTTCTCAGGTCGCGAAGATGTTCATTATTGTTGCGGCTTTTGACGGCAATGTCGTCGACATAGCACTCCACCATTTTTCGGAGATGATCGTGGAAGATCGTACTCATTGCCCGCTGGTAGGTTGCTCCGGCGTTCTTAAGTCCGAAGGGCATTACAGTGTAGCAGTATACCCCTAATGGTGTTCGGAACGAAGTATGCTTCTCGTCGTGATACATCTTAATCTGGTTGTATCCTAGCCGTCCATGAAAGACATTCTTTTGAACCCGCATGTGTTGTCAATCATGACATCGGTGATGGGCAGTGGGAATTCGTCTTTGGGACAGGCCGTATTGAGATCACGGTAGTCGATGCATATCCGTATTTTCCCATTCTTCTTGTGGACGGGGACGATGTTAGCTACCCAATCTGGATGTTGTTCCTCCCGGATGAAGCCACATGCAATAAGCATGTGAACTTCGGCTTCAATAGCTTCCATAATGTTCGGGCGAAATCGACGTTGTTGCTGCTTGACTGGCTTGACGTCAGGCTTGATGTTTAGACGGTGCATAGCGACCTGTGGATCAAGTCCGGGCATATCTTCGTAGCTCCATGAGAAGACATCTATATACTCTTTTATGAGCATTATCAATTCTTCCTTTTCTATAAGTGATAGGCTTTCACTTATAAAGATGGGTTTGGAATGATCTTGACTTCCCAGGTTGACCTACATCACCTTGTCTTCAGTAGGTGGTTCGCGCAGTTCGAATCTCCTTTCCCACTGGAGGTTTAATTGCTGGGCCCATGGCTCCTCATCAATAGCTTTTGTAGGCTCTAATTGACTGCTTGAAGTCATATTGACAGTGAGGTCTTTGAACATTCCTCCTACACTGATATCCGAGTCCCACTCGGAGGATGAGGCTGAATGTGATGGAATTGGTTCATCGTCTTTGGCTTGAACCGTTGCTGACGATGTGGGTGTAACGTATCCCAACCCCCTGCGTGTACTATCATAGTAATTGCAGGCTTCCCTTTAGGCACAAAGTTCCGCATCGAACCGCGCCTTTCTTTTCCAAAATTCAGGCCTTCTCCATGCTTTAAGTCGTATCCCATTTTCTTCATAATATGGCGCGCCGACTGCGTGTAATGGAAGAACTGTGGAGTGTCCGAATCTGAACTTGAATCTGCAGCTATGGGTTCCCGTGGTTGGGTTCTACCGAAGATTATCGGTAACTGACCTTCTTTGGATGGTGGGATCACTAAAATGGCTCTTTCTGCGGATTTCATGGGCGTACTGGACGCGCTTGGCTTATGTAGGGGCATATGCAGAGAGCCATCCGTAATGGATTCAACAGCCCAATACTCGCAGGATAATCGAAAGAAATATTATCATTAATTACCCATTCACCTTCATCCTCTAAAGGAGTAATACATTGGGGATTATTGAGACATGCTATAATTGTTCACCAATCAGAATAGCTGGCATGCCTGCTTCGGATTCTGAATCTGCCTCATTGCCACTTTCATCATCGTCTGGCAATGGTTCCTTAGGTGTTTCACTGGCCTCTTGATACAGGAGAGCGTCAGTGAAGTAATTTTTCACCCCTTTGAATGGTTGCTTCTCAGCAAAGACAGTTCGTACTGTCGCATCATCTTCAACATATTTGAAGCATTGGTAGAGAGTAGAGGGAACGATCCAGTTGGCATGGATCCATGGCCGTCCCAGCAGCAGGTTATATGATGTGTCAGCGTCAATGACATAGCATGTCACCTCTGACTTCAGGCTCCCGATTCTGCAACGGAGTTAAATTTTTCCCAGTGGATGACTGCTCCCGGCGTTGAAATCGTATATTGTAGTAGTGGTTGCGGACAACCTGTACAGTGGTATGCCGAGGAAGTAAAGAAGCCTTTTGGGGATGATGCTGAGTGCGGACCCCGGATCGACTTGTATTCTTTCGATGCACGTTGAACCGATATATCCGGTGTAGTACAGAGGTCGATCGTGCTTGTTGTCCTTGAGAAGCATATCCTCCACCGTGAATGTAATAGCGGGCACCTTGGATTGTGTATAATGACATTCTGGGCAAGGAAACTGAACGTCGTCGTTAGGGATCTCAGGCATGCATGTCAGAAAAGATTCTGAATTGGCTAGCGCATCCCTGAGTGCTTCTCTTGTCTTTTGAGAGGCGAAGGAGCTCGTGTATAGTGATACGAGGTGGGATATTGGCCAGTTGAGCCAATATGTCAAACCGAAAGGGCGTATCAAACCCTTGGCCTGGTGGTTTCTTCAACACGTGGTCGAATCGTACCTCCTTAGGCCTCTCTTTTCCCTTGTTGGGATTGGAGTGGATGCCGGTACTTGTACTGACGTCGTTTGCTGTTGTGTCTCGTCAGTAGACTTTTCATACTGCCTTAAGTATGATTTTTCGGATCGGGTGCCCGTCTGTTGAGGCGTATCGGCTTGCGCTGTGCAAGCAAGCTTTTCCCTTCTGAATCGCTGAGAGAAGCCGATGTACGATTGCCGTCGTCTGGCAGGATGGAGATGACATTGCAAGACTTGCCCTTTGACTTGGGCTTCTTTGAATCCCACTGCACGTCTTGGACGAGGTCTGGGTGTATCCACATGACTTCTCCTATCTCCATGTTAAGGGAACAAGACCCTTATTGTTTTGAGTTGTAGCTGGAGGATGCTTGACGTCCAACGTGGAGCGAGGACTGGATAAGTTCCGTCAGGAACTGTGACCTTGGAGTTTTGCCGAACTCGAGGGTCACCATATTGGCAGTGACTTTCTTCTGCTCCGTCTTCAATGTCAGAACCCCGGCATCGACCAGGGCTTGTATTCTGTCTTTGAGGACATAACACTTGTCAGTAGGATGGTGGATCATCCTGTGGTAGAGGCAGTATTTAGGGTCGTTTGTGCGCCCTATCTCATTAGGACGCCGAGCATCTGGTAGTTTCATTTTGTTCCCTTTGTGGAGCAGATGGAATATCGTGACCACCTGATCGTCTTTGAAGGAGTACTGCTTTGGAGGGAACTTAGGCTCCTGATTGTTGAAGCCGCTCTTCTTGGCCTTCGACTGCACATCTCCGGATAACTCCACAGACATAGTCTATTTGCCTTTAGCTTGAGAAGATTGCGGTAGGTCGCTACGCCCTTTGTTGTTCATCCCCCACTTGCCTCTAGGGGTGGATGGTTCGAACTTTTTAGCCGACTTCTCGGCTATCTCTGCTTGTTCGACCAATTCCTTCCAAGTGTGGGCTTTGACAGCCCCCATGCGAACTTCCACTTGGTCTAAGAAGTTGTGTCTGCATGTCTTTAAGAGCATGGGTAATGGCATCCCTGCTAGGCACATCAAGGATAAATTTTTGAACCGTTCGATGTAGTCACGGACAGATTCGCCCTTCCTCTGCACAGTGGAGAGGAGCTTGTCCATGGTCACATCAGTATCGTCCTTATAGAAACGAGAGAGGAACCGAGTTTTTCCAGGTCGATCCAAGAGTTGATAGAGCCGGGGGGACTTTGGAACCAGTCAAATGCCACCCCCTTTAAGGTGCCAATGAATAGCCTAGCCATGATGGCGTTATTGCTTATAACATTACCAGTCTGAGACCGGAAATAGTAGATGTGCTGATTTGGCGAGCTCTTTTCATCATAGGTATGCAACGTTGGTAGTTTGAACTTCGGTGGGTATGGCACCAAATCCCACTCCAGCGGATAAGGACGGATTGCCCCTACTTTCTTAATTCATCCCTCTGAGTTAGGGATGCGATTTGAGCTTGGAGGCCCTTAAGGACTTCGGCGTCTAAGGAAGAACCCTCCTTGGATTTCTCCGGCTTTGGCTGCTCATTGCTGAAGTGTTCATCCTCATCGTGATTGCTCCCGGCATTGTTGTCATTCCGATTGCTGAGGAGTCGAGCAAGCATCTGTTGAATATTATCCAAGGCTTCTTGCTGGGTTCTGGAAGTTTGCTCTTGAGCTTCTAAACGTCGACGAAGGTCGTCATTAGCATTATCAGCCATATTGACTGATGCTTTGTCTGTTCAGACCTAGCTAACTGTCGCCGAAGAGGCGTACCCACTATCTTCATCTTCTTCGTCCGATGATTGGAGTGATCTCCTGGGCTGTGACGAGGCTAAGGCCGTCGAGGAAGAAGGCTGCTCGTAACTGTAGGGTATCGCCACCCTAGATCTGGTGTTTCGGAAGATACCTTCTTCATGCACCAAGACTTTGCCTAAGCCTGGGCTGTAGTCTAGATCTGGGAAGCTGCGGGTGTCGTCAGATGTTTGACTTCCTCCGCGTAACTCTCGTCCTCTCCAGTCATGTTGACGGATGCGGAGGCTGGATCTCGTGAGGTGCTCCTTCTGCGATGCTTCATAGGGAGATGTACAGACAGCCGATCAAAGACTGATTGCCGGCATGGAGGAGTGGCGAGGATTCGTCGTGACCGGCAACGAGCTGAATGGATTGTCACCAGCTGGCATCCCCTTTGTTGACAACAGGGGAAGTGGTTCGGAAAGACACCGACTTCCGCTTGTTCACCGAATTCCTACAAGTCAGGCCCATGGGAGCCTACATAATCCTGTGGAGAGGCCTTTCTAGAGCGTACATAGGATGATGTTCCGTTCCTCTTATCCCTGCGGAAGGGATTAGCACTGAATAGTACTTCAGTTCTAGCTTCGCCAACAGGTGCGAGCTTAATGTTTGACGAACTGGAGAGCGGAGCACGCTGTGATGCTTTACCCACTTTACCGCTGCAAAGGGGATTTGCCTTAGATAACACTCTGGCCCTAGCCTCGCGGCCATGGACGCAGTGAGTATGCTGTGGTACAGTAGCTTCGTTCATAAGAACGATGCTGGCACAAGGCATTGCTGCTCTTGAATTGGGCGATGGTATGATTGCCGTCTTGACTTTATGATTGGAGCAGACAGGCATCTTGCCTTTTTCTTCGCGAGAGAGGCGCGGTTTAGGCGTAGCTACGCCTGAAGCTTCAGTTGGAGACTTCTGTTTAGGCTTCCATACCCGCCTTGGCAGAGGAGACTTAAGTTCGCAAGGAACCTGATTAGCCACACGCGAGGCTGAGGGGTGTTGGCATAATTCTGCTTCCGGTTTCTGCTTTGAAACCTTGGTCGTGGAAACCTTCCTATGCTTCCGTGCTCGAAGCATTGGGCCACCCCCAGAGAGGACTTCTTCAAGTCTTCCTTGATCGAACTGAACCACCAAGTTCTCACAAGTAAAGGAATCAGACTGCGGACGTGCTTCCTTGTTGCGCCAAATAACCGCAGTAGGTTCGCAGAGAACCCTTTCTGTCTCCGCAGAGACTTTCCTTGAAGATTTAGCCAGAGAAGCTCTGGCGTGCACCGGCTTTTTCTGAATTCAGAGTTAGACCCGAAGGTCTGTTCGTCGCATTGCGACACTTGATTCTCGGCGGTGGAGAATTCATCCCCAGCGGAGTCGCCATCTTGTTTTCCATTATATTTGCAAAGGGGAAAACTTACAAAAAAGAGTTTGAGGAGCTAAATTACAAGTATTCTTAAAAAGATTACAAGTAGATCTCCTCAGAGATTCTGGAGAAGTGTGCCGATAGGAGTCTGGTCAGCGCGCGACCACTTTGTCCCTTTGACGATGCGAGCGATGAGATTCCCTTCTCGCCTGGTTCCGGGAATCAGAGAATAGAAGGTTGGTAGAACCCTCTTGCTGCTTCTCAAAATCGCCTTCAATTAGGAATTCCTTCTCGCCTGGTTCCGGAGATTCCTTGAGAAGAAGGACGATGTTAGGATATCAACACCCTGGATAGAGAAAGCAATTCTCTAAAAGATCTCTGAATTCGAGAGCGCACGGTGCGTTGTGAAGAAGCCTCTGCTTGT
>JAVJIF010019921.1:0-74320 GCA_038442645.1 Agave tequilana | reverse complement strand
AAGGCATAATCGCCCATCCATCCTCCCATTGATGGTAGGGGTTTTCAAAAATAGATTTGAAAATAAGCTTAGTTTGAAAAACTCTACCAAATGAAGAATTTACACTAGAAAAATGTTTTTCATGAAACACACGTAAATCACATGGCACTAAAAAACACTCTAATATCCATGAAGTCCTAAAATTTTAAAAGAGGTGAGTGCACTATGTTATGTGGAACATGATATCATGAAAATGTCAATAAAGCTCAATGTTTCTTTAATAAGAAACATGAAAATCATCACAATTTTTTTATTAAAAAAAATATATTTCAAGATATATGTATGTTTTGACAACACAATAAGTATATACATACATATCTCTTAAACACAATTGAGTCCATATAAATAGATTTGCATTAAAGGCAATGACTCAAGAGGTATACATGTATATCTTAAAGTTTGGCAAAATACACATATACATGAAATGAAACACATGATCAAAATTAAATCCAAAAAGTGGGAATATAAGTTTAAAAATGTGTGTATCATCAAAACCAAGCAATACAAGCACATTTCATGGTTCAAATAAGCGTTCAAGCACAAATATAAATAGATTTATTTGTGGCCCACGACATGTACAAGTATAAATCCTAGTGTTGACAAAACTAACATATAAACTAATATTCAAATCATGAAGCATCAAATTTTGAGAAAATAGAATCATGTGTCAATCTCAAAAATTATTTGAAGACAAATACTAGTATAAATTGTTTTGAAAAACTAGTTAAAAATCCTTCAAATATATCAAATCTTATGTTTTTCATAAACATAACTAGATACATAAAAATTTAAGCATTCATGGTCTATAAGGCTCAAAAATAATTTTAACAAAAGTGTGAGTGTTAAACGATCATGTAAATAGCATTTTTATGAAATAGTCAATGAAGCTCATAAGTCACATTTTTTAACAAAAACACGAAAAATCATTTTTAATCAAAACACTAATTTTCATGGTATATGTATGATTAATCCAATCCTAACAATACACATACATATCCCAAATCTAAAAGAGTTTATTAATGATGTTGCATTAAGGCAAGAGACTCACGGGTACACATGTATATTTATTAGATTTGAATTAAACATACATATACATGAAGTAAAGCATAAAGTAGGTAAAACATGTATATGAGAGAATCATCAAAACTATTCTATACATTGCATATAGTGGATACAAAAGAGCATGAAGTTCAAATATATATGAGTCAATTGTAATTCACTATTTGTATATGTATACATGCACGTTTTGATAAAATCTTCATTTAAACATGTAAATACCACATGAAGCACACAAAAATATGAACATGCTATATGATATATGAAATTAAAAGCATGTGCATAAATAAAAGTAGGAGTTTAGAAATTGTTACCAACTCCAAAGCTCCAAATGGTGGTTTTCCCACCAAAGCCTCCTTGATAGCGGTACTCCAAATGTGTGTCCATCAAGTCATTTGCATCCACTACCAAGGCACCAATCTTCTCACGTTTTGTGAGAGCCCTCACCTACATCACAAGTAAATTGTGGGGGTTTTGGTACCCATATTTTCTTGTAGGGTCCACGGGGGTTAGCTTTGTTGTAAGGAACCCAAAATCTTTATTCTTAGCAAAATTAAAATGATCTAATCTATCATAACAATATTTTGCTAAATGGCCTTTGCGGCCACAATGTGTACATACATACACCTTAGTATGCTTATGTGTAGGAGTGTGATCATGTTGTGCAACATAAGCAAATGCATGGTTATGATGTGCATGAATGTGTGGAGTTTGTTTCTTTGAAAACATTGACTCCAACCTAGAATGATTGAAAGCACAAGAGTTCAAAGTCGAACTCAAACCATCCATTTTATTTTTCAAATTCTTAATCTCATTAGTTGTGGCATGTAAAGCATGATGAGATATATGATCATTTTTCTTTTTTCTTTTGTGAAACAAATCCTTTTCTTTTTCAACAAATTTCTTTTCAAAGTAATATTTTCTTGAAAAACAACTTCTTTTGTTTTCCCACCAAATCAATTTTATTTTTCAAAGTATTGTTTCCTTCACACAAATCATTCAATTTTGAAAATAAGGAAACATTTTCATTTTTCAAATCTTTATTTTCTTTTTCTAAGCATGCAATCTTAGATTTGAAAGAATCATTTTCTTTAAGCATGCAATCAAAATCCTTTTTCAAATTTTTGTTATTTTTTTCTAAACATGCAATGTTAGATTTAAAGAGTCTTGTTCTACATGCATGCAAGCAATATTCTTTTTCAAATTTTTATTTTCTTTCTTAAGCATGTCATATTTTTCAAGAATAGTTTGACAAAATGAAGTGAGCTCATCATATGACATGTCCTCATCATCGGATTCGGAGTTTACCTCAAGGGGGTTATCCCCTTGGACCATATAGCATACGTTGGAGATGTCGCTTCCAACGTCCACGAATCGCTCCCCGCATAGTATTGTTCATTTTCACCGAGGGAGATGAGGGTATTCCACACTACAAAAGCCGAATCAAAGTTAGAAACTCTAGATAAGTAAACATCATCTAGGGTAGACTTTAAAGCATGAAGGGCTTTTGCATTAGCCTCAAAATTCTTACCATCTAAACAATATGCATTATTAGTAGTGGCAAGATATACATGAAAACCTAAGGCTTTGAGGTACAAGGACATCTTCACCTTCCATATATGGATGTTAACAATATCAAACATGGGTGGTGACATGAAGTCCATGGTGTGTGTACAAATATTGTGATTAGCCTAAAAATAAGGATCTTTTACTCTAGGTTGTCAGACCAAAATCAGAGTACCAAGCTCTGATACCAATTGTAAATCACCTAGAGGGGGGTGTGAATAGGTGATGGCTAATCTAATGGTCACTTAATGATGAATGATGCAAATGATGCGGAAGCTAAAAACAATTATGACCTAATTAAATCTTTTACACTAAACACTATGTATAACACAAGAGTGTTGCCGAATTTCCCGTGAAGGCTCTGGACAAACTCCTCTAGATTCCCCTTGAATGGGTTGAGGTGCCGCGTTGACTCTCTTGGTTGAATACAAGTGTTAGTCAACAGACCCAAGCAAGTATACAATATGAGCACAAAGAATATATCAAGCATATAAAGATAGACAATAAAGCATGCAAGATATAAATGAGAGACAAAGAGAGAGAGTGAGTGAGCAATCGCAAACACAAGGGATTTGTTTCGAGGTTCGAGCACACTTGCTCTACATCCCCGCCTTCGACACACGAAGGATTTCCACTATGCAAGATCCCAATGGATCTCTCCTCGGTGCCGCAACACCTACAAGCCCTCGGACTCCCTAGTCCCTTACACACCGCAAGCCCACCGGCTCGCCGAGGCCGCACCTCAACAACCGAGTCCGCACCCGAACTCAAAACAACGACGAGCACACTTGCCCGTCTCCTCAAAGAACAAAGAAAAGATCTTTGGTGATCACAACACTTTGATCACCTAAAGCACTCTCACTACAACACACCTATAGGATGAATAATCAATGGATGCTCAAGTGTGGTGTGAGAAAAAGCAAGGATGTGAAAGGTGGAGGAAAACTCAAAGACTTTCTTTTAAACACTCTTGATAAAACTTTCCTTTTGATTGGAAGAATTAGCTCTCAAATATGTGGAGAAAACTCTTTTAAAAGACTAGGAAAAACTAGCTCAAGGCTCTCCTAAAATCTTGTCACAAAACAATGACAAGACCCCCAATTTATAGACTGCCAGAAAACTAGCCGTTGGGATCTGTCAGTACTGCCGGTCGACCGGCCCGGTCGACCGCCAACAGTCGGATTTCTGACTGTTGGAGCCACGATCGACCGGTGCGGTCGATCGAACTTTCCAGAGAGCACTGCTCTCTGGAGCGGTCGACCGGCACGGTCGACCGACCACCAGTACACACAGGCGTGCACGTTTGTGCACGTCGGTCGACCGACCCGGTCGACCGACTTCAGGGTTAGTCGACTTATAAGCTAGTATAAGTCGACTAGCTGAAGCCTGAAACAATTTTTTTGGGATTAAAAAGTTTATCTTTTTGGCTCAAATAAAATCCCATAAAATACATAAAAATCTACAAAAATAGTTTTATCAATATACTTTGATATACAAACATGCTTGCACAAAATCAAGGCATGTTATAAAAGATTGGACTATTTTTGTAACTTGGAAATATTTGGCTCAAGATAAAAACTGTATTTTCCAAAACAATAATTTTCCAAAACATGTTTTTCAAATCTTCATCAAATACAAAAACAAGATATACTTTTAAGACATAGTGTGTATGGATATGATCCACTACACAATCAAGATGAAATATCTATGTTTTTGTCATTAAGCTCTAAATATGGTTTTGGGTTAAACATATGTAAATGAAATACCAAAAACTAAAATGATATTTTCCAAAATGAAAGTCTTTTCTAAACTGAAAATTCTTTTATGAAAAGACAACAAATTCAAGAGTGTGTGTGTGATATCTACTTGAGCAATCCACCAACTATCTATTCTTTACATTTTATCTAAAACAAAAACAAAATCTTATACCTAGACACAAGTCTTCATCTTCTTGAAGTCTTCACTTGAAGGCTTCTCATCTTCTTGACTTGGTCCAAGCTTGATCCATAGAGCTAGACTCCTCTTGAGTACTTGATGTGATCTTGATGCACAAGCTCTTGAATCAACCGGTGCTAGCTCCAAAACTTGACTTTAAATCCTTTATTGAAGCTCCACACCTACTAAGATCTTGATCATAAATCTGTCACTAATTAAACACAAGATCATTAGTAAACATAACTTCATGAGTTGATCATCATCAAAACTAGGGTGATAGGCCTTTGGGCCAACAGTTATGAGGATCTCGCCCATACTTATCTGCCTCCATGCCGACAACTCAATCAAATATAAATAGGCCTTCTGCAACGAAGAAAGGAAGGTCAATTTGATTCGATTAGATTCGATTCATTCTAATCTTGATTTCAGTTTTACACATCCTCTAAATTCCTGTAATTTTTATAACCTGAGAATTATAGTAAAGCTCCTTTTTCTCTCTGTGATTTTTTCCGATTAAGGGTTTTCACGTAAAATCCTATGTGTACCTCATTTTTATATTGTGCTTTATTTACGTGTACAACCCCATTTTCATTCTCGCTTGTGATGAGTATCGATAGTCCAATCATTTGTGACAGAAAATCACCACCATAAATGGGTACTTTGATTGAGATCTGAGTATACTCTCACGATCTTTTTCCCTTTCAATCGAAAATTTTCCTCAAAAAGCCTCTTCAAAAGCCTCGATGGCCCAAAAAAAGTAAACCGTCATCCTCAACGATGTCACATCAAAGGGCAAGAGCATCAGCGCCATTGGGGGCACGATCCCCCTCGCCTCCGTCGATCAGCTGCATGCTACCGAGGACACTGGCTCTTTACCTCAAGGAGCAGCCTCCAGCATCCAACCACCACCGCAGTACAAAGGTCAGCTCCTTTTTATGCTCTCGTCGACATGAAAGAGCTCAGCAGATGAAGGAGCAACAAGCCCGTCGATCATGATCGGGAGGAGGCGGCTCTCGACCATGATAATGCCATACATGAATAGGAGGCGTTTTGACAGATCAACGAATAACTCCAGGCCCAAATCATTGCCCTTCAGAACACTCAGACACCGACACAGTCGAAAAGCGAGCCTGAAACCAAAGAATCTCCCGATGTTCAGACTCTTGATGAGTTAATCCAAAGACAGATCAAGGAGGCTAAGTTGCAGCTCAATAGCCAATCAGCACATTCAGGTGTCGAAATCTTAAATTTTCCCTCTCTGAGATCCTAAAGTGCGAGTTCCCAAGGAAATTCACAATTTCAACCTTCAACTATTACTCCAGAGTGAGCGATCCAGTCTAATACATCAAAAATTTTCGGGACAAAATGGTAGTTTACTCTCACAAAGATCCGCTCATATGCCTCACCTTCCCTTTTAGTCTGAAAGGTGTATCCTAGTTCTTCTCTTTGTCGTCACATTCTCTCTGCAACTTCGAGGAGGTGTTCGAAACGTTCATCACCCAGTACGCATCTCATCGGGAGGCTAAGAGGAACAACCACCACCTTCTCACCGTCAAGATGAGTCAAAACGACAACCTCAAATCCTACATTGGCTACTTCCAAAGCCAACTGGACACGGTCCCCAACTGCGATGAGGACTTCTCAGCACTCCTATTCATTAGCGGGCTGCAATTCTCCCACCCCCTGTACAATCATCTCCTGAAGCACAATGTCAATCAGATGAGTGAGGCTCTATCCCGAGCTCAGCCTTACATTCAGTTGGAGGAGGCAATGATGACTTTCGCCAACCACTCCGCTAAGCGTGGTGACGATAGAGGAAAGTCGAAGTCTCCACATGAAGCTGCCACATCAGAATCAGGGGCAATATGCCTACAAGAGACAAGCGCTCCCGATCCTCTCACAAAGTCCGCTCTGAGCCTACAAGCTGATAGAACAATTCACTCCGTCCATGCTCCTCATCAACGAAATCTTCAATACCATCAAAACCAATCCTGGGTCAGGCATCTGAGACCCATCTAGTATGGCTCACGCATCTCGAAGCAGAAGAGTACTTCTCTTACCACGATGGTAAAAGGGCACAAAGCCATCCACTGTCGGAGCCTCCGAAAGTAACTGTCGGAGCCTCCGAAAGTACCTAGAGCTATTCGCCAAGGCTTCCTCAAGGAATAAATCCTCACACCGTAGGCTAGTCAAGAGGGGGTCGTAGGCAGTTGCTTGCATTGTCGTCTCCGAGCGGGGAGTAAGACCCACAACGGAGTGTACAAGCATTGAATTCCGAGTGGGGGTAGGACCCATCCGTGGAGCTAGGTTCGCAATCGTTTCTGAGTAGGAGTAAAACCCATCAGTGGAGCGACGAATTTCGGTAAGACTCTGAGTGAGAGAAATCCTAGCAGCAGAGTAGGCTGAAATGGTTAGGAGCAACATATAATTTTATTTGATAACGAAATGAAAATAAAAGTACAGAGGAGGTAATGGATAAGGGTACTGCTCTATCTAGGGAGGTAGGATTGGATCACTCGATTGCTTTGTATTGGGTGATCGTGTGATATGGTTGGGTAGGAGAAAATGCACTAACTGTCGATTTACTGCTAGATTGAGGTGACTTGAGTAGGGGAGTACTATTACACCTAACTCGACGGAGTCGAGTTCTCTCTTACGCAGGGAGAATGATGTAGACATCTAACCCTGGCGCGTGCACTAGGCACTGAAGAAGACGAAGATACGTCACATTGATTTGGTTCAGTAAAGACTGGATAAGAGCTGTATTTTTCATTTTATTGTATTTTGGTTATTTTAGATTTTTTAATTTTATTTTTAGTTTGTTTTTAGTTTAGTACCTCATCGGTTGTGGATTGAAAGTTGGATATTGTAAAGCCTATTTAAAGGTTCCTCTATTATTAATAAAAATACTAGAATTTTGAGAAAAAAGAATTGTGAGTTATGAATTTTGTTTTAAGATTAACTTTCTAATTATCCTCTCTAATTAAACCCTTACCGTAATCTTTCTTTCTTTCTCTTCCCTTTTCCCCAATGCGCCCCAACTTCTTTCCTCTTCTTTTCGCCTGCTTGTTCTCCCTCCCCTTTTTTCTTCTCCAACCTGCACCTTCTTCCTCTCTCTCACGTTCTCTCTCCTTCCCACCACCAACAATCCCAACCCGAGGCCCCACCACCGTCTTCTTTCTCCCTTGCCTGTAACCCACGCAAACCACCTTGCCTCCTTCCCTCTAGTTTTTCCTGCCCGTTGCTGCCCCTGGTGACACTGATCCCTCTGCTCGTTCCCTTGCCTGCGCAGTCTCTCTCTGCCGACTCCTCTCTCTCGGATTACCATCGTTGCGTTTGCCCTCGTCAACACCACCTCTTCTCCTCGTCTTCATCCTCCAATGCGCCACCACGTCACGCGACTCCATCTCCTCCACGCCTCCTTCCCACGGCGCCGCTGCAACCACCCAGCTCTCCTCTCGAGTTGCCGCCTGCACGAGAGAACCGAAGAAACTGTTCGGGTTTAAATAAGTCCCAACCCGCATCCATAAACAATTCAAAGAGGTTTCGTGTTTAAGTTATAAATCCGTTTGCTACAGTAAAAGTCCATAAGCTACACTGATGGGTTCAGAAGCAAGACCCGTTAGTGTATCATCCTCGTTCTCAGCTCACAACTTTTGCATTCGGCATCCGATTCAGGAGTTCTTCGAGGCTTTACGATCACGACGATGAGAGCTTTGCATCGACATACGTTGTAGGTCATTGAGATCCAGTGATTCTCAGTAGGTAATTTTCTCAACCTGGTCTTTTCTTTTTGAGTTGATATTCACTTTTATTATTTTAACTACTTATCTGCTGCCATTTAAAATTATGAGACGAGAGCTTCTGTTTCACCATGAGTCCATTGATCATATATAGTGATTTTACAAGTTTGTGCCATCGTAACTTAGTAGTTGCTTTAGTTTATTCAAAATTGAGAACAGTATAATTGCGATTGCTGCATTTTGTAAAATTCATCTGATTGCATATTAGTTTTAATTATTATCCTACTCAAGATCGTATAGTTGGTGAAACGCGGTGAAGTTTTGTTCTGTCACTGATTTCTGATTCACACACTTCACCGTTACACATCAATATTCCTTATAACTTTAGGATCTTGATGGAATATTTTTTTTGTATATACATATATATATTCTAGGTCAAATTATGATGAAAATATATTAGGAGTGTTATAAAACAAATTCTCTTACTTGAGCTTTACTTATGGTGTAGAAATGATTCAAGCGTCACAACAGTTGGCATATGATTCCAACAGGGCACCCTCATTACCTTCAAATCAGTGGTAGCAACTTGCCAAGATGGAATTGACTGATTTCCTCACAATGGAGCCCATGTTGACATGGTCTGGCTTGATACAGGTGTTAAGGTCAGTATTGCTAACATTCCTTCTTCATGTTTTATCTAATCCCAAGCTTTGAAGATATGATGCGCTTGACTGAATTTCTAGTTAATGAGATTGTGATCAATGAGTCTCATGTGACTATTAAGTAGTTGTGTAAGAGCTCTTGGGGCTTATGTTGGATACTCTTGAGGGCTACCAATCCCAATTTTGAGTGTCAAGTGGCTAGTTGAGGAATCCATGCAGAACTATCACTAAAGGGCCTAAAAAAGAGGAGTTATAAGAAATTTTAGGCAAGAAAAAACCCCCTTTCTCCATTGGGGTCTAAACAAAAGTTTCCTACCTCTTGATGTACTTGCTTAGGGTGCTACTCTTTGGTTCTTATGAACCTTAGTTTCTTGCATCTACTGTTTGTTGGTAAGGAACTTTAGCACTAAACATGCATATGAATGACCGCTTCCCTTTCCTTCTACTTTTTGAACTTGAGTGGTTCCAAGGGAGCCTGGTAGTTGTCTCCCTTTCTTCAGGTATATTTGCATTTTTACAATACTTATTATTTAAAAATTCTCAATTCGGTATTACCATCTTTCAAATTTAAGTTTGATACAATTGTGGGTCTTAGAGCATTTTTTTTCCTTCTTGTGCCAGTTTGGTATCCAAAAGGTACTAAGATTTTTTCCTAAGGAGTGAGTTTGACAAGAGCTAAATATGGCTCACAAGCTCCAAAACTCACTGTCATTACGTAGAAGGCTTCTTCGATAATATTAAGGCTGATGATGTTAGTATTGATACATAATAAGACACTTTCTTCTCCTTCTTTTAGCAGAAACCTAATAATTCTCTTGTTTATTTGTTTTTGAGTAGGAATTCTCTTTTCTATTTGTATGGATGTCGTTTCTAGGCTCCTTGCCTATCAGATGAGCATATGAATAAACCTGTTGTGCATGTCATATCTTTGAAAGGTACTTATGGAAGCATTTTATTTCTGCGGTTCGTCTATCGTGATTTTTCATCCACCCTATCAGGTTTGTCAAA
Organism: Agave tequilana; assembly: GCA_038442645.1. Taxonomy (NCBI): domain Eukaryota; kingdom Viridiplantae; phylum Streptophyta; class Magnoliopsida; order Asparagales; family Asparagaceae; genus Agave; species Agave tequilana. The sequence goes on along the minus strand of JAVJIF010019921.1, from coordinate 64,311 downwards.
TTTGAAGAATTTCACAAGAACTCTTACCCATACCATTAAGGCTAAAATTATTACAAGAGCTACCGATCAGAATTTTAAAAAGGAATATAACTATTATGTGGATAATTAAGAAAATGGTGGGTCGCTCCCCACGCCCACCCCTTGAGCTCTCTAAGGGTGAGATGACAAGATATTTGAATTGGTTCAAGTGGGAGTTTAGAGACACCATTCAGTTCCATTGGGTCCCTTTCCTCGTTCATGCTAATTTTCTAATTGGAGGATGCACGTGTCTTGAGGGGGTATAGAAAAGGTGTGATTCACCATCAGATAACATTGTTTTAGTGTGCAACAACAATCGGAGGTTGTAGCATTGTTGAGCGATTAAATAAAGGATTTGTCAGTCACTGAATTTCTAAGAGGAAGTTGGAGTCTCTTGCATCAACTTAAATGGAATTGAAGAGACTAGGGTGTGTGATATTTTCTTCTTCTTAAAGAAAAGTCCTTTTTTAAAAAGACTTGTCCAAAAGCTCTTTTAAAAGAGTTTTTGTATAGCTAAGATGTTTGGTTATTTTAAAGTATTAAGGGCTTATCAAAATATATAAATATTTAAAATAATTTTTTTGGAGGAAGTTATGATATAAATGAGTGTGCTAGAGAAGTTTAAATAAAATTCATAACTTATAGCACGAGAAATAGAAAAAGAGTATATTTAGAGGTCATATTATGTGAGAAATCATGAGAGAGAAAAATAAGGATAGAAACGATGAGATAAGCTTTTGGCTTATGTGACTGAGAAGTTAGATTTTTGACTTCTCCAGATAGCAACTTTTTGACTTTAGTTTTTCCTAAAATCTTTTTAAAGTGGTTACTAAACATTATTAAAGAGGCACCTAGTTGCTTTAAAAGTGTGAGTGTAAAACCCTAGAGGAGGGGTGAATAGGGTTATAATGTAATTAAGTCTGAATTTTTGAATTGGTTATGCAAATATGACTGGCAGAATCAAATTGCTGAGTAATTGAGTGTGTAAAGCAACAGTGCAAGCAACAAATAAATAGTAGATAAATGATAGATAAAATGCAGAAATAAAAGTACTTGTAAGAGAAAACAAGACAATTTTAAAGTGGTTCAAGCACTTCCCCTACATGTACTTCCCAGAGGCCTCTTCTTTAGGATTTCAAAATCCACTATCTGCTTCCAATTCGAAACAAAGCTCTTGCTAACTTGCCAACACTCTTCACTGAGGTGTTTGGACTTCTCCATTCCCACCAAGTGGATACAACCACCAAAACTCTTTCATGCGAAGAGATTGGACTTCCACCGCTTCACCCAAGATGTAACACGTGTAGAAAAAGGATTTTTGTGTTCTCTTCCTTAATTGAGAACCGATTTAAAGCACGGCATCTCTCAAATGTAAAAAACAATGAGGCTTTAATATAATTGATGAAGAAGAAATGATTTACAAATGATTGGCATTTGAATTCAAGAATCTATGAGGAGAGTAATCTCTAGAAGTATTGAAAAGAATATTAAAGAGATTCTCCAAGTAATGGGTAGCTTTGAGAAGTAGGTGAGAAGAAAAATGAAAGTAAAAGGCTCAACACCACTTCTATTGATTTCACTGATTTTTGTTCACAGATTTTTCTTTGAATGCTTGAATGTTCTTGTTTATTGTAAAAGAAGATAAAATCCCTTGTTGAGAAAAAAAGAGATCCATATGACCTTTAGAGAGAGAAAGGGGTAAAGATCTATCACCATTAATGTGCTTGCAAGAGCTTGTAACAATTAATGCTCTTTGTGAGAGCAAGCTGAAAGAAGTATTCCTGGCCACTTGCGAGTTCGCAATAAAGAGAGGTAATCAGTGATTCAGTGAAAAGTGTTCTCTATATAATAAACAAAATAAAATGGTGCTATGACAACCCTTCTCCTTGTAACAAGATTCATATGATAAAAAATAGGATTTTAAAAGGTCAAATAATTTGGGATCACATGGGCTTGATAGAAATGTGTACTATCAAAGTACAACTCCCATGTGGGTTGGTTGGAGCGAATAAGATAGGCTATTAAAATAAAGAGTAAATTTTAAGCAACCATAAATCTATATTCAGACTCGAGGAATAAAATAAGGAATGTATATAAATTATAAATAATTGATTTCTTATATAGTGGTTAGATTTTGACCCTCGTCAAGATCATAACACGTGTCCCACCGCATTAGAAGCATTTCAAGCGAACAACAAACTCGACATGCCAGCTGGACCATTGCGGGTTCGACCTTGCACCGAGTTCACACTCGACGTGAGGTTCCTCTCTGACATTTGCAACTGCCAGGTCCCTTTCTGACCGAGGTCCCACTCTGACACCCGCAATTGCTAGTTCTTTTCTCTGACCACATCTATCCGGGTTGTTCACTCGGATATTCAACTCGGACGAAACAATCCCACTAGCAGAAGCCCCGACCCCCACAACAAAGACCCTCCGCGGAGACTCCCGCCTCCATGCTGGATACAACTCAACGACATGATTCTCTGATTCACGGAGTCAGTTATGCCATCAGATTACCCAACGTTCTAAATGTTTCAGTGCCCTTATTTCAGTGGTGACAGTTATGAATAATGGCGAATATTTCTGCACATCAATCCTAACAATCAGGCGCTATTATCTGAGCAGTTATGAAAAAACGCAATGTCTAAATCATGCGGTTATGGAAATCCGAAATATCCGCGTCCTCAATCACAACGCTATAGGGGATTTATGCACCTGGACGTCTATCGAGAAAAAACATCACATCCGAGAAGTGGTAAGCACAAGAATGTTCTGTTGAGTTCATTGTAACCTTGAGACCATAGTGAATTCTCTCCCCCTCCCCGTGATTTTTCCCAATTAGGGTTCTCACATAAAAATTCTCTGTCTCCGTTTGTTTACTATGCTGAAAATTTCAATTATCATAGGAAAATCAAGAGACCCATTCGCTTGTGGTTTGATGTCGACTGCCCGATCAATTGTGTCAGAAAATCTCTACTACAAATTGGTGCTTTCATTGAGATCTGAGTTTTGACACTCGAGATCTTTCCTAAAAAACCTCAAAAAACTCCTAAAAAAATCTTCCTAAAAAACCTCTACCAGATCAACTATGGCAACAAATAGAAGAAACATCAGAGTTAGGAAAGAGTTTAGAAGCCTTACATGAGTCTGAGTGGTAAATTCAAAACATTTTGGACTCACAATTTATACCAAATTGCTCACCTTTTCCAGTCTCACCTCCCCAAGAAGAAAAATCTGACTTGAATAGAGTATAGAAATCTTGCTTGAGTCCGAACAACACATTCAACATCTGATGGACTGACAATTTCAAAGTTTCCAAAACCAACCTTCTTACTCATCATTTCAAGAAGAACCAAATGACTTAGAAATGAGTATGAAACACATGATACCCAAAATTTTGTTACCTAGTCCATCGATAGGTCAAAAACACAATTGAGTCATCAACACCTAATGAGGAAACTCTCTCTTATCAATTTTGACCAATTCTGATACTCTAACCCTATCGATCCAACCCAAGAATTATGATGTTTTAAAAATCAAGATTTAATTTCATCACACCCATTTGAACTTGACCAATATCAAAATTTTGAGAACCACATGGACACTTTGACAAGTTATTTTTTTCTTGAAATTGAACTTGAGCATGAATGTGATCTCGATCCTCAATTTGGTAATTCAACTCCAATTTTGACTCAATGTTGACCCCCATATTTTAACCATATTTTAATCACTTTTCCGAGTCAATGTTGAATCGTGTACCACTACATCGTGAAATTAAATCACCAATCTTTCAAAATCACATTCTGTTGATGGGACAAGTGTGTGAACCTCAATTTTTTTTGGTTTGAACCAATTTTGACTCCTAAATTTTTACTTGGTTTTAGTGAATTTCCTGAGTCGGTATTCATTCCTGCACCTTTTGAGCCCAAATTAATCATCTTCTATAATCACACTCAGTTTTCGGATAAAGGTATAGAACAAAATGGCTCAGAGATTATTTTTTAAAATTAAAAATTTACTGGGGATAATTTTCTAAATAAAATCATACACGTATACAATCAATTACTGGGTTATATGAGGAGAGATGTCACTAGCGGGTTCCTACAAACTCCACATTCTTTAGATTGGACCGCATTTCATGCAGCAATCAGACCTCAACTGGAACCACCATCCTGAGGTGAATTTTCCTTTACTCCTTATTTTCATACATACATACACGATGCATTGAGGATAATGCATGAGATAAGTATGGGGGAGGGTTTACTAATGTAGATTTTTTTAGATTTTCTTTATTTTTCACTTTTTTGGGATATTCTTAGAATTTTCTTTTTTTGTATAAGATTTTTCCATTCCTAACAATTTTTTTGAAAAAAAGACAAAAAGGGTTAATCCATTTTTAAGAAAATTAGGTTGATCTTAGGAATTAGGGAAGCCACAATGATGATTTCTTAATTTGAATCAAAATAAGAGGTATTGTTGGATTTTTAGGTTAAGGAAAAAGATTAAAAAGATAATATGATCTTGAATTTTTTGCCTTAGAGATATATGCACTTATACGTTGAGGGATTAAAACAAAGACTTAAATACCCTTATAAAAAATACGTGGCCACTAATTAAGCTGATTAATTGTACCTAAGGAAGTATGATTAGTCACGCCTAACAGTGGTCAAAACAAATAAATTCTTTAGTTTTGTGGCTTTGTTTAGTCGAGTCCTTAAACCTGAGGGATGTTTTCTCATCTGGTGCCCTAAGACCGTCTGGTCTAGGAGTCATCGGTTAAAGGCTCGCTACCTGGGTTGACTAGAAAGCCTAATAAAACTAAAGAAAAAAATATGTAAATAAACAAATAAAAAGTATCATAGTCCAAGTTAAATCCCAAAAATATACAAGTGCATATTATCTAGGTTTTATGAAAGATCAAATAATCAATTTAATCTTGTTCTTTTAACCTTTATCAATAACAAGTCCTTGTATGATGACTCAAATTAGAGATGAATAGTTTGGGTTAACTTAAGACCGTAGATCACTTAATTTGTGCAAATATGTTTTAATTTTTTTCTCTTTCAAAATGCGTTTTCAAAAATACTAACATTTGTTTTCTTTCTTTATGGATTTTGTGGGTGTAATCCACTGTAAACGTTTAGGAGACTATAACTCCTTCCCTAGGGGAAACCTTGAGGTTTAAAGGTTTGTTGGCACGCTCAGTGCAATCGCGTCACCTGCGAAAGTGATGTAATAATATTTTTAGTTTAATTTTTATTTTTCATGTTTTTGCCCGACTTTATATAACATGACCCAACAACATACACCTGATTGGATTTATCCAAGTCAAATTTTCAATCACCTTATTTACAGTCATTCCCAAATTTTCTTCTCTTTTTCTAGAACAACCAATTTAGGAAAGAGTTTAGAAGACTTACATGAGTCTGAATGATGAATTCAAAACATTTTGGACTCACGATTTATACCAAATTTTCAAGGTTTATGCTCACCTTTTCCAGTCCCACCTCCCCAAGAAGAAAAATCTGACTTGAAAAGAGTAAAAATCTTGCTTGAGTCCGAACAACAAATTCAACATCTGATGCACTGACAATTTCAAAGTTTCCAAAACCAACCTTCCTACTCAATGTTTCAAGAAGAACCGAATGACTTAGAAATGACTATGGAAGACATATTCAGACCCAAAATTTTGTTACCTAGTCCATCGATAGGTCAAAAGCATAATTGAGTCAATTGGTCAACACCTAAGGAAGGAACTCTCTCTTATCAATTTTGACCAATTCTGATACTCTAACCCTATCGATCCAACCCAAGAATTATGATGTTTTAAAAATCAAGATTTAATTTCATCACACCCATTTGAACTTGACCAATATCAAAATTTTGAGAACCACATGGACACTTTGACAAGTTATTTTTTTCTTGAAAATGAACTTGAGTATGAATGTGATCTCGATCCTCAATTTGGTAATTCAACTCCAATTTTTGACTCAATGTTGACCCCCCAAAATTTTACCATATTTTAATCACTTTTCTTAGTCAATGTTGAATGGTGTAACACTACATCGTGAAATTAAATCACCAATCTTTCAAAATCACATTCCATTGATGGGACAAGTGTGTGAACCTCAATTTTTTTTGATTTGAACCAATTTTGACTCCTAAAATTTTACTTGATTTTAGTGAATTTCCCAAGTCGGTATTCATTCCTGCACCTTTTGAGCCCAAATTAATCATCTTCCATAATCACACGCAGTTTTCGGATAAAGGTATATAACAAAATGACTCAGAGATTATTTTTTGAAATTGAAAATTTACTGGGGATAATTTTCTAAATAAAATCGTACACGTATACAATCAATTACTGGGTTATATGAGGAGAGATGTCACTAGTGGGTTCCTACAAACTCCACATTCTTTAGATTGGACCGCATTTCGTGCAGCAATCAGACCTCAACCGGAACCACCATCCTGAGGTGAATTTTCTTTCCCTCCTTATTTTCATGCATACATACATTCACAATGCATTGAGGACAATGCATGAGATAAGTGTGAGGGAGGGTTTACTAATGTAGATTTTTTTAGATTTTCTTTCTTTTTTACTTTTTTTGGATATTCTTAGAATTTTCTTTTTTGTATAAGATTTTTCCATTCTTAAGAATTTTTTTTTGAAAAAAAGACAAAAAGGTTTGATCCTTTTTAAGAAAATTAGGTTGATCTTAGGAATTAGGGAAGCTTGAATTATGATTTCTTAATTTGAATCAAAATAAGAGGTATTGTTGGATTTTTAGGTTAAGGAAGAAAGATTAAAAAGATAATATGATCTTGAATTTTTTGCTTTAGATATATGCACTTATACGTTGAGGGATTAAAACAAAGACTTAAATACCCTTATAAAAAAATACGTGGCTACTAATTAAGCTGATTAATTGTACCTAAAGAAGTATGATTAGTCATGCCTAACAGTGGTCAAAACAAATAAATTCTTTAGTTTTGTGGCCTTGTTTACTCGAGTCCTTAAACCCGAGGGATGTTTTCTCATCTAGTGCCCTAAGACCGTCTGGTATAGGAGTCATCGGTTAAAGGCTCGCTACCTGGGTAGACTAGAAAGCCTAATAAAACTAAAGAAAAAATATATAAATAAACAAATAAAGTATCATAGTCCAAGTTAAATCCCAAAAATATACAAGTGCATATTATCTAGGTTTTTATGAAAGATCAAATAATCAATTTAATCTTGTTCTTTTAACCTTTATTAATAACAAGTCCTTGTATGATGACTCAAATTAGAGATGAATAGTTTGGGTTAACTTAAGACCGTAGATCACTTAATTTTTGCAAATATGTTTTAATTTTTTTCTCCTTCAAAATGCGTTTTTAAAAAACTAACATTTGTTTTCTTTCTTTATGGATTTTGTGAGTGTAATCCACTGAAACGTTTAGGAGACTATAACTCCTTTCCTAGGGGAAACATAGAGGTTTAAAGGTTTGTTGGCACGCTCAGTGCAATCGCGTCACCTGCGAAAGTGATGTAATAACATTTTTAGTTTAATTTTTATTTTTCATGTTTTTGCCCGACTTTATATAACATGACCCAACAACATACACCTGATTGGATTTATCCAAGTCAAATTTTCAATCACCTTATTTACAATCATTCCCCAAATTTTCTTCATACTCTCTTTTTCTAGAACAACCAATTTAGGAAAGAGTTTAGAAGCCTTACATGAGTCTGAATGATGAATTCAAAACATTTTGGACTCACAATTTATACCAAAATTTCAAGGTTTATGCTCACATTTTTCAGTCCTACCTCCCCAAGAAGAAAAATCCGACTTGAAAAGAGTATAAAAATCTTACTTGAGTCCGAACAACAAATTCAACATCTGATGTACTGACAATTTCAAAGTTTTCAAAACCAACCTTCCTACTCACTGTTTCAAGAAGAGCCGAATGATTTAGAAATGAGTATGGAAGACATAATTCAGACCCAAAATTTTATTACCTAGTCCATCGATAGGTCAAAAGCACAATTGAGTTAATTGGTCAACACCTAATGAGGAAACTCTCTCTTATCAATTTTAACCAATTCTGATACTCTAACCCTATCGATCCAACCCAAGAATTATGATGTTTTAAAAATCATGATTTAATTTCATCACACCCATTTGAACTTGACCAATATCAAAATTTTGAGAACCACATGGATACTTTGACAAGTTATTATTTTCTTGAAATTGAACTTGAGCATGAATGTGATCTCGATCCTCAATTTGGTAATTCAACTCCAATTTTTGACTCAATGTTGACCCCCATATTTTTACCATATTTTAATTACTTTTCCGAGTCAATGTTGAATTGTGTACCACTACATCGTGAAATTGAATCACCAATCTTTCAAAATCACATTCCGTTGATGGGACAAGTGTGTGAACCTCAATTTTTTGGTTTGAATCCAAATTTTGAACCAATTTTGACTCCTAAACTTTTACTTGATTTTAGTGAATTTCCCGAGCCGGTATTCATTCTTGCACCTTTTGAGCCCAAATTAATCATCTTCCGTAATCATACTCAGTTTTCAGATAAAGGTATAGAACAAAATGACTCAGAGATTATTTTTTAAATTGAAAATTTACTGGGGATAATTTTCTAAATAAAATCATATACATATACAATCAATTACTGGGTTATATGAGGAGAGATGTCACTGGTGGGTTCCTACAAACTCTACATTCTTTAGATTGGATCGCATTTTGTGCAGCAATCAGACATTAACCGGAACCACCATCCTGAGGTGAATTTTCCTTCTCCTTATTTTCATGCATACATACATTCACGATGCATTGAGGACAATGCATGAGATAAGTGTGGGGGAGGGTTTACTAATGTAGATTTTTTTTAGATTTTCTTTATTTTTTTACTTTTTTGGGATATTCTTAGAATTTTCTTTTTTGTATAAGATTTTTCCATTCCTAACAATTTTTTTGAAAAAAAGACAAAAAGGGTTGATCCATTTTTAAGAAAATTAGGTTGATTTTAGGAGTTAGGGAGGCCTTAATGATGATTTCTTAATTTGAATCAAAATAAGAGGTATTGTTGGATTTTTAGGTTAATGAAAAAAGATTAAAAAGATAATATGATCTTGAATTTTTTGCCTTAGAGATATATGCACTTATACGTTGAGGGATTAAAACAAAGACTTAAATACCCTTATAAAAAAATAGTGGCCACTAATTAAGCTGATTAATTGTACCTAAGGAAGTATGATTAGTCACGCCTATCAGTGGTCAAAACAAATAAATTCTTTAGTTTTGTGGCCTTGTTTACTCGAGTCCTTAAACCCGAGGGATGTTTTCTCATCTGGTGCCCTAAGACCGTCTGGTCTAGGAGTCATCGGTTAAAGGCTCGCTACCTGGGTAGACTAGAAAGCCTAATAAAACTAAAGAAAAAAATATGTAAATAAACAAATAAAAAGTATCATAGTCCAAGTTAAATCCCAAAAATATACAAGTGCATATTATTTAGGTTTTATGAAAGATCAAATAATCAATTTAATCTTGTTCTTTTAACCTTTATTAATAACAAGTCCTTGTATGATGACTCAAATTAGAGATGAATAGTTTGGGTTAACTTAAGACCGTAGATCACTTAATTTGTGCAAATATGTTTTAATTTTTTCTCTTTCAAAATGCGTTTTCAAAAATACTAAGATTTGTTTTCTTTCTTTATGGATTTTGTAGGTGTAATCCACTGTAAACTTTTAGGATACTATAACTTTTTCCCGAGGGGAAACCTAGAGGTTTAAAGGTTTGTTGGCACGCTCAGTGCAATTGCGTCACCTGCGAAAGTGATGTAATAACATTTTTAGTTTAATTTTTATTTTTCATGTTTTTGCCTGACTTTATATAACATGACCCAACAACATACACCTGATTGGATTTATCCAAGTCAAATTTTCAATCACCTTATTTACAGTCATTCCCCAAATTTTCTTCACTCTCTCTTTTTCTAGAACAACCAATTTAGGAAAGAGTTTAGAAGTCTTACATGAGTCTGAATGATGAATTCAAAATATTTTGGACTCACAATTTATACCAAATTTTCCAGGTTTATACTCACCTTTTCCAGTCCCACCTCCCCAAGAAGAAAAATCTGACTTGAAAAGAGTATAGAAATCTTGGTTGAGTCCGAACAATAAATTCAACATCTGATGCACTGATAATTTCAAAGTTTCCAAAACCAACCTTCTTACTCACTGTTTCAAGAAGAACCGAATGACTTAGAAATGAGTATGAAAGGCATAATTCAGACCCAAAATTTTGTTACCTAGTCCATCGAAGGTCAAAAGTACAATTGAGTCAATTGGTCAACACCTAATGAGGAAACTCTCTCTTATCAATTTTGACCAATTCTGATAATCTAACCTTATCGATCCAACCCAAGAATTATGATGTTTTAAAAATCAAGATTTAATTTCATCACACCCATTTGAACTTGACCAATATCAAAATTTTGAGAACCACATGGACACTTTGACAAGTTATTTTTTTCTTGAAATTAAACTTGAGCATGAATGTGATCTCAATCCTCAATTTGGTAATTCAACTCCAATTTTTGACTCAATGTTGACCCCCATATGTTTACCATATTTTAATCACTTTTCCGAGTCAATGTTGAATCGTGTACCACTACATCGTGAAATTGAATCACCAATCTTTCAAAATCACATTTCGTTGATGGGACAAGTGTGTGAACCTCAATATGTTTGGTTTGAATCCAAATTTTGAACCAATTTTGACTCCTAAATTTTTACTTGATTTTAGTGAATTTCCCGAGTCGGTTTTCATTCCTGCATCTTTTGAGCCCAAATTAATCATCTTCCATAATCACACTTAATTTTCAGATAAAGGTATAGAACAAAATGACTCAGAGATTATTTTTTAAAATTGAAAATTTACTGGGAATAATTTTCTAAATAAAATCATACACATGTACAATCAATTACTGGGTTATATGATGAGAGATGTCACTGGTGGGTTCCTACAAACTCCACATTTTTTAGATTGGACCGCATTTCGTGCAGCAATCAGACCTCAACCGGAACCACCATCCTGAGGTGAATTTCCTTCCCTCTTTATTTTCATGCATACATACATTCACGATGCATTGAGGACAATGCATGAGATAAGTGTGGGGGAGAGTTTACTAATGTAGATTTTTTTTTTAGATTTTCTTTCCTTTTCACTTTTTTGGGATATTCTTAGAATTTTCTTTTTTGTATAAGATTTTTCCATTCTTAACAATTTTTTTTGAAAAAAAGACAAAGGTTTGATCCATTTTTAAGAAAATTAGGTTGATCTTAGGAATTAGGGAAGCCTTAATTATGATTTCTTAATTTAAATCAAAATAAGAGGTATTGTTGGATTTTTAGGTTAAGGATGAAAGATTAAAAAGATAATATGATCTTGAATTTTTTGCCTTAGAGATATATGCACTTATACGTTGAGGGATTAAAACAAAGACTTAAATAAACTTATAAAAAAATACGTGGCCACTAATTAAGCTGATTAATTGTACCTAAAGAAGTATGATTAGTCACGCCTTACAGTGGTCAAAACAAATAAATTCTTTAGTTTTGTGGCCTTGTTTACTCGAGTCCTTAAACCCGAGGGATGTTTTCTCATCTGGTGCCCTAAGATCGTCTGGTCTAGGAATCATCGGTTAAAGGCTCGCTACCTGGGTTGACTAGAAAGCCTAATAAAACTAAAGAAAAAATATGTAAATAAACAAATAAAAAGTATCATAGTCCAAGTTAAATCCCAAAAATATACAAGTGCATATTATCTAGGTTTTTATGAAAGATCAAATAATCAATTTAATCTTGTTCTTTTAACCTTTATTAATAACAAGTCCTTGTATGATGACTCAAATTAGAGATGAATAGTTTGGGTTAACTTAAGACCGTAGATCATTTAATTTTTGCAAATATGTTTTAATTTTTTTCTTTTCAAAGTGCGTTTTCAAAAATACTAACATTTGTTTTTTTTTCTTTATGGATTTTGTGGGTGTAATCCACTGTAAACGTTTAGGAGATTATAACTCCTTTCCTAGGGGAAACGTAAAGGTTTAAAGGTTTGTTGGCACGCTCAGTGCAATCGCGTCACCTGCGAAAGTGATGTAATAACATTTTTAGTTTAATTTTTATTTTTCATGTTTTTGCCGACTTTATATAACATGACCGAACAACATACATCTGATTGGATTTATCCAAGTCAAATTTTCAATCACCTTATTTACAGTCATTCCCTAAATTTTCTTCACTCTCTCTTTTTCTAGAATAACCAATTTAGGAAAGAGTTTAGAAGCCTTACATGAGTCTGAATGATGAATTCAAAACATTTTGGACTCACAATTTATACCAAAATTTTAAGGTTTATGCTCACATTTTCTAGTCCCACCTCCCCAAGAAGAAAAATCCGACTTGAAAAGAGTATAAAAATCTTTCTTGAGTCCGAACAACAAATTCAACATCTGATGCACTGATAATTTCAAAGTTTCCAAAACCAACCATCCTACTCACTGTTTCAAGAAGAACCGAATGACTTAGAAATGAGTATGGAAGACATAATTCAGACCCAAAATTTTGTTACCTAGTCCATCAATAGGTCAAAAGCACAATTGAGTCAATTGGTCAACACCTAATTTGGAAACTCTCTTATCAATTTTGACCATTCTGATACTCTAACCCTATCGATCCAACCCAAAATTATGATGTTTTAAAAATCAAGATTTAATTTCATCACACCCATTTGAACTTAATCAATATTAAAATTTTGAGAACCACACGGACACTTTGACAAGTTATTTTTTTTCTTGAAATTGAACTTGAGCATAAATGTGATCTCGATCCTCAATTTGTTAATTCAACTCCAATTTTTGACTCAATGTTGACCCTATATTTTTACCATATTTTAATCACTTTTCCGAGTCAATGTTGAATCGTGTACCACTACATCGTGAAATTGAATCACCAATCTTTCAAAATCACATTCCGTTGATGGGATAAGTGTGTGAACCTTAATTTTTTTTGGTTTGAATCCAAATTTGAACCAATTTTGACTCCTAAATTTTTACTTGATTTTAGTGAATTTCCCGAGTCGGTATTCATTCCTGCACCTTTTGAGCCCAAATTAATCATCTTCCATAATCACACTCAGTTTTCGGATAAAGGTATAGAACAAAATGACTCAGAGATTATTTTTTAAAATTGAAAATTTACTGGGGATAATTTTCTAAATAAAATCATGCACGTATATAATCAATTACTGGGTTATATGAGGAGAGATGTCACTAGTGGGTTCCTACAAACTCCACATTCTTTAGATTGGACCGCATTTCGTGCAGCAATCAGACCTCAATCGGAACCACCATCCTGAGGTGAATTTTCCTTCCCTCCTTATTTTCATGCATACATACATTCATGATGCATTGATGACAATGCATGAGATAAGTGTGAGGGAGGGTTTACTAATGTAGATTTTTTTAAATTTTCTTTCTTTTTCACTTTTTTGGGATATTCTTAGAATTTTCTTTTTTGTATAAGAATTTTCCATTCTTAACAATTTTTTTTGAAAAAAAGACAATGGTTTGAACCATTTTTAAGAAAATTAGGTTGATCTTAGGAATTAGGGAAGCCTTAATTAAGATTTCTTAATTTGAATCAAAATAAGAGGTATTGTTGGATTTTTAGGTTAAGGAAGAAAGATTAAAAAGATAATATGATCTTGAATTTTTTGCCTTAGAGATATATGCACTTATACGTTTGGGGATTAAAACAAAGACTTAAATACCCTTATAAAAAATTCGTGGCCACTAATTAAGCTGATTAATTATACCTAAAGAAGTATGATTAGTCACGCCTTACAGTGGTCAAAATAAATACATTCTTTAGTTTTGTGGCCTTGTTTACTAGAGTCCTTAAACCGAGGGATGTTTTCTCATCTGGTGCCCTAAGATCGTCTGGTTTAGGAGTCATCGGTTAAAGGCTCGCTACCTGGGTTGACTAGAAAGCCTAATAAAACTAAAGAAAAAAATATATAAATAAACAAATAAAAAGTATCATAGTCCAAGTTAAATCCCAAAAATATACAAGTGCATATTATCTAGGTTTTTATGAAAGATCAAATAATCAATTTAATCTTGTTCTTTTAACCTTTATTAATAACAAGTCCTTGTATGATGACTCAAATTAGAGATGAATAGTTTAGGTTAACTTAAGACCGTAGATCACTTAATTTTTGCAAATATGTTTTAATTTTTTCTCTTTCAAAATGCGTTTTCAAAAATACTAACATTTGCTTTCTTTCTTTTTGGATTTTGTGGGTGTAATCCACTGTAAACGTTTAGGAGACTATAACTCTTTCCCTAGGGGAAACCTAGAGGTTTAAAGGCTTGTTGACACGCTTAGTTAATCGCGTCAACTGCGAAAGTGATGTAATAACATTCTTAATTTAGTATTTATTTTTCTTGTTTTGCTCGAGACGAGCAAACGATAAGTGTGGGGGTATGGTTAGCCGTCAATTTTGCATTTTATCATCGCATTTTCTTACCAATTTATAAATAAAATACTGATATTTACTTGTGTTTTGATCTCGTATGTAGATTTCAAAGGTATAGGGGCAAAGTTGAAATAAGAGCTTAATTAAACCCATTTTGGGTAATTAATCCACATTTCTTGGAGAACAAGGCAAGGAGCTTCTAGAAGAATACATTGGATCCCTGAATTGAAGTGTATCTAGAGAAATAAGGATTTAAAATATGCAAAACAGAATATATCTAGAAGCCTCTTGAAGCGAGACGCAGTTACGGCCAAAAGATCAGGGCCATTGGCTCTGATAAAGCCGCGTAAACGCAGCTATGGCTGTGTTTGCGTTGCTAGATCTGGGCCAACGGCCCTGATCTTCAACACATGACATTGTCCAGTTGTGGCCCTGATCTTCAACGCGTGGCATCGTCCAGTTGTGACCCTGATCTTTGACGCGTGGCATCGTCCAGCTGAGCCCTATCTTCTTTTGCCTTTAAATACTGCATGTAAGAGCCAGAATTCGAGGGAGGAGAGCACGATTAGGGTTTCTTTTCCATTTGTGTAGATTAGGATTTTCTCCTTTTATTTTTTGTTTTCTTGTATTTTTCTTTCTCTTTTAGATCTAGGATTAGACCAGAGATTGATTCGTAGGAGAGAGAGAGTTATTGCAATAGATAGGTGACAAATTTATGAAATTTTCTCTTTCTTTCTATTCTTTCTTCTTTGATTCTTTCTAGATGCTTAGCTAGTTTTCCCTCATGGTGACTAACTACTAATCACTAATCATCTAACTCCTTAATTGATAATTCATATGATCTAATAACCTTTACAAGGCCTTGCTCTTGCAAGAGTCATTGATGGCTCATGATGATGAGTTCTAACAACTAACTTGCTAACAAGCTAACTTGTAATGGTTACTTTACTTTATGCTTGCTCTTGTGTAATTTTGATGAATTAATTGTAACTTGCGTCTTGTTAATCAAGTTTTGATGTGGAGAATAATCTTATGCACCATGCTTTGAAAAGTTCTTAAAGTCAAGCTTAGCGATTGCCAAGGATCCATATGAGGCAACTATCACTCTAAGAGGTTAGCCTGGTTAGTAGAGCAATTAGTAGTTAGTAGTTATGAGTTTTCTTTCTCTTTTTATTTTGTTTTAGAAACCATTTTTTAAATCACTTCACTGTATTTCTTTTATGTTTTCATCTTCTTATTCTCTTTCTTCTTCTTGTTTTCTTTTATTTTCCTTTTGATTCTTTCGAAACAAAGAACTCGTTAATGTTTCTATCGCCTTCCGTCCCTGTGAATTCAACCCGTATAGCCACTATGCTATCACAGTAATATCGAGGAAGCCAAAGCACCAGCACCATAGCACTTTCAATGATTTCTAAATATTCATTTTTTCGTGCACAGTTTACCTCCGATCACCAGGCTCCCAAGCAGCAGAAGCCCGACCTCCATTCCCACCATCTCCATCTCAAGCTCGAAAGAGCGGGGTGTATCTGTAGTAGATTTTGACCCTCTTTAAGATTGTGACTTGTGTCCCACTGTATGAGAAGCATCTCAAGCGAACAACAAACTTGACATACCAGCTGGATCATTGCAGATCCAAGAAGAAAGCTTCAGATCTTGCCCCGAGTCCACACTCGACCCGAGGTCCCTCTCCGACATCCGCCACTGCCAGGTCCCTCTCCGACCACATCTATCCGGGATTGTTCACCTGGATATTCAACTTGGACGGGACCATCCTACTGGTCGGAAGCTCCGACCCCCATAGCAAAGGCCCTCCGCGGAGACTCCCGCCTTCACACTGGATGCACCTCAGCGACATGATTCCCTTATTCACAGAGGTAGTTACGCCGTCAGATTATCCTCACGTTCTAAATGTTTCAGCATCCTTATTTCAGTGGGGGCAATTATGAATAGTGACAGATATCTCTACACATTAATCCCAATAATCAGACACTATTATCTGAGCAGTTATGAAGAAATCACAACGTGCAAACCATGCAGTTATGGAGATATGAAATATCCGCGCCCTCAATCATAACGCTACGGGTATTTATGCACTTGGACATCCATCGAGAAAAAACATCGCATCAGAGAAGCTGTAAACACAAGAACATTCCATAGAATTCATTGTAACCTTGAGACCATATTGAATTCTCACTCTCCTCCCTGTGATTTTTCTCATTTAGGGTTTTAACGTAAAAATTCTCTATTTTCGTCTGTTTACTGTGCTGCAATCTTCAATTATCACATGAAAACCGAGAGACCCATTCGTTTGTGGTATGAGGTGACTGTCTGCTCAGTTGTGTCAGAAAATCTCCATCACAAACCTTATTATTCTTATAATAAGCCTTTGTCAGAATTGGTATAATATCCTACAAGAATGGATAATAAACCGAGGATAAAGAATCTAATAACAAAACCTATTCCAAAAGATGTTTAGGAAACATGAATGAAGATAAAAATAACTAGGGACATCCTAAAGTGCCAAAGCCTTTCATCAATTACTTATATTGATTCTAGATATTATGAAATTGTTGCTCAAACCCATAGCTTAATTTGCTGTTGATAAGCTTGATCAACTTTCAAGTAGCTTGATGTTGGAAAACAAAGTTACTTCCGCCTTGAATAAGATATGTAACTTAAGCTTAATTCCATTTATCCCTTCATCTTGATTGTTTTATCTTATAACAAATAAGAAACAATACTAAAATTTACTCGTTAGTAGCTAATTTATAGGTTTATCTACATCATCAAAATACTAGGAATTATAATTTCCCCCTTGTTGATGATGACAACCTATAAATTTGATTGGATGAATAAACTTGCAAGAAATATGGAAGTTAAAAAGATATTTCCATTGTATAAAAAATTCCCCTATCTCACTTGACATTGTGCCAGAGTGATGTAGAGGGCAATACTCCCCTATTTTAAATAATATATGCACCAAATTGAATCTTCACTGGCACAAGTGCACAAATATCATAGTTTTCCCATTTAGGCAATTAGGCTCTAGTATCAATAGATATCCATGTACTTGCATCCAAATGTACCCACCACATGTATTAAATTCTCTAAATAAACAATACATCCAACCACATGTGTTGACCACTCAGAGAGAAATTCCTTCTCGACCAAAAAATGGGACAGTTTCATGGGACAACTATCATGGATTAGGTTAATAATGACCCTTTATTTTACAGCTGGACAGGTAGAATGAAGCAAGTAAGGTACTTTTTGGAACATCAAGAGAACTCTTTCTCTTCCAATCAGAGTCTAACACCATTAGAGATCATCATCGACTCTCAACTCTGGTGACAAACTCGACTCCCTTGGTGCTGCCACCCTCGTCTCCACCTACAGTCACCGACCCCACACTTCCATTGTCAACTCTACGCACACTTTTTTTCCTTCTCTTTCTTTCATATTGCTCAACAATCTCTTGAATTCAATCTCTCCAAAAAGAAAAGGATATAAAAAAGGGGGAAAAGGAAAAAGCTATATCCAGATTTGCTCAAGTATCAGACTAGTAGATGAGAAGAAGAATGAACAAAATGAATTTTTGGCAACACAACTGGCTTCTACTAGCAATCTGACCAAATACTTACATAATAATTCCTTAATCTCAATTAAAATTAATTATACATGATTCCCACTACCAAAACACCTACACTTCATGCTACTAGCACTCTCTATTCGCTTCTCAAGTTAAACCTGTCCATAGAAGAGTTATGGGAGGTTTTTGGTGATCTCGAAGGAAGCAACGACAGCCTTGGCCATGGTTAGAGGAGGTGATGATAACCTTTCCAATGGTAGGAACCACGAAGCAAAAGCATCAGTGATGCTGGGAGGAGGAGGAGCTGAATTCATTTCGAACAATGAAGGAGATTGAGATCATCGTTGGTGAAGTGAGGAGATGGGGGCTTCTTCTCTACATTTGGGGAAAACAAAAGGGCTTGGTTTTCTTTGGATATTTGTGACAAAATTACCCTTGGTCTATTAGTTGACTCCTATTAATAATAGCCAGCTCATATGACCCTTCACTATGCCACATCAACTGTCCCATGTATCTTGGTTCATGCTAGCAGTGCCCATACTCTAATAGACATAAATAAACAAGTATTTGAGTGTGACATCATCATTTACACTCAATTTCCCATAGTTTGATTCATGTGCATGTTTCTGTGTCTGAATATCAATGATATCTATTCTTATCAGAATATAACAATAAATACCCATGTAGAACAACAACAATAAGTTTCAGAAAGAGCAGTAATGTAACACTGATAAGTCCAAATCAGAAATGTAGGGCACCAATATCAAGGAATCAGCATGTAGTATAGTGCAAAAATCTGTGCATAAGTCAGTGGTTACTGCAGCAACAACAACACAGAAGAATACCAAATAGCAGCAATGTATAAGCAAATCAGCAATCATATCAGTTGCTCATGCTATTAATTAGCCTCAGATTCTCTATCCCTTTGACATCATCAAAAAGACATAAGCAAAGCATGCATGAGGCTGATAAAGAGATGAAAATCAGGGCAAAATAAAATGAACTGTTAAGACAGCAGCACAAACTGTCAGAATATCATTTAGAAAGCAAGCAGATATCTAAGTAATAGGTGCCATGCAAGTTTTCAAAAGTGAAGTTGTTCTCTTCCTTTTGGCATAAGCAAAAAGGAGGTTAAAAGGCACAATTAAAGCAATTTATCAAGTGACTAAACAGTCAGACTGACAAACGAAGTAGTCAAGTGAGTGAGTCATAAAGGGAAGCAAAGGCATGTAATGAAGCTAGATCAAGCGGAGTTGGAGACTCTCTTGCTGCTGATCTTGTGACACGCTTGTGGGGACCACCAATGGTTGTTCCTCACTTCTTCTGGTGACTCCTTGTCCAGTCTTCTTGTATTCAAAGCCCAAGAGATCAAACATGTGTTTGGTATTCCATTTTACCTCACCAAGCATTCTTAGAACTGAATTTTTGAAGCTTTTGAAACCTGAACCAAGCTTCTTAATCTTCTTTTCCAAAGCACGGACTCGACACTAGGTTTCTTCTCAAGATTTTTCACTTCTTTATCAGAATCTAAATCCATTTCAGGTCTTCATCATCCAACTCACCATTAATAGTTTTCCTTTTCTTACCACCATGAAGTTTTCCACCATTGCATTTCTTTAGTCGTGATTCTTCTTGAATGGCGAGACCATTCGTGATCTTTCTCTCATCATCTTTTGTTAGAAACATCCTACCAAGTACCAACACTCGTAGCACCAATGTGTTGATTGCACATCACAGGTTGCTCCTTAGAGGGATCCACATTATATTATTCAAAAACTCTAGTGAGCAAACTATGGAGGACCAATTGCTCTCTAGGCTCCATAAAAGAGTAGAATATAAATATAGGAACATTCACTTTAATGTCGCTCACCACAATAAAGAGAAGCTAGATGAGTTTGAGCAACAATTTCATATTATCTAGAATCAATGTAAGTAATTGATGAAAGATTTAACTCCTTTTGGCACTGATAAGAACAATATACACTCATATATTATATAGTTGAGCCAAACTGTGGGAAATTGAGTGTGAATGCTAATATCACACTCAAATACTTGTTTACACATATTCATTTGCGTATTCAAAAAATGTGGTGAGAGATATTTTTCTCTTGAAGATTTAACACGTGTGGTGGGTACATTGGGATGAGTGCACGTGGGTATTGTAGTGGTCGATTTCCAACGCATATTGAGATCATGCCACATGTCTTGACGACAGTAGCACCCCAACGAGCCAAGCTACCATTCCGTTAGCAGGCCGAACATGCCTGCAAGCTCAACAGGGGTCCAAAGAGAGCCTCGGGTCTTACCCGAGCCCACATCACTCCGACACCACTTATCCGAAACCTTTAACTTAACCGGAGCAGTGCAATTCTTCGGAGATCCCAATCATTAATGCGAGGATTGACTTTGGAATCACTCCGGCCTACGACACGAAGACCCTTTGAAGCTTGCTTCTCCTGCGCTGGTAACAGCTGGATGGCATGATCCTCGCGATTTGTGTATTCAGTCGTGCTGTTAGATCGTCTCCATATTCAAAATGTTAGAACGCCTCCTACATCAATGCAGACTGTTATGGATAGTGACGGACATTTTTGCATGGCAATCCCAACAATCAAGTGGCGATCTGGGCAGTTACAAGGAAATCATATTGTGTCGATTTTATAATTACTGAGTCCGAAATACCCGACATACGTTAACAACTGAGTCAGGTGTTTATACAACTCCACCGAGAAAGGGGAGCTTCTGATTACCACCAAAACATATTGTTCACAAGTATTCTCTGCTTTTCTTAAATAAAGATTATTATTCTCACACCCGAGGGTTTTCGGTCGGCATCACACTGGTGCTTTAACCTGATAGGTGTTTTCCATTGAAGTTGATCGGGGGAAAACTTACAAAATATTGAGGAGCAAAATTACAAGTAACTCGTTAAAGAAAGAAAAAGAAAATTACAAGTATATCTCCTCTGAGATTCTGGGAAAGCATATCAGTAAGAATCTGATCAGCGCACGATCACTTTATCTCGTTGATGGTGAAATCGGTCGGGTATTCAAGCCTTCTTGAGAGAATTTTCTTCTCGCTTGGTTCTGAAAATCTTCTGAAGATAGAAGGCGTGTTGGGACCCTGAATGAAAGAGAGTTGAGTCTCTGGGGCTTTGGAAGCTTAAAAGCAAGAAGACACATTCACTTAGATCTCTCCAAATTTTTCAGCCCCTCTTCTCTCTTGCAGAGGGCTATTTATAGCAAAAATAGGGGTGTAACTACCCCCTTGAATTCATCAAGACTGAATCAGTCTGTTAGCTTCGCGCGAGGCTCGAAATAGCCTTCCCGCGAGGCTAAATGCACGCTCAGGCGAAGCTGGGAGGTTCGCGCGAGCTATTAATAGCCATTGTGGCTTAATTGTCTCTACTTAATGTGGGATGAAGTGGGCAGGTGTAACCGCCCGCTGAAAGTGACAAGCCCATTGAAGTAGCGGGGTTCACCCATTAGTCCCTCGTGGGATTTTGAAAAGGACAACTGATGACATGGTAAAGCTCGCCGCGGAGCCAAGTAAGAGTTTGATGCGAAACTCATCTTAAAAAGCTTCAGGAGAAACTATATTCAAGGCTTCAAGCGAAGCTAGAAGTTCGCTCATTTGATGAGCTAGGTGAAGCTTCAGACGAAGCTAGGGAATTAGCTTAGAGCAGAGCTGGACCACACCTCAAGCGAAGTTGGTGAAAAGCTTCTAGCGAAGCTTAAGGTTAGTTTTCAACGGGGCTGATTGAATCTTCATGTGAAGCTAGTGGCTTCAGCCTTTTGACAAGGCTATGAGCGAAATTAGCCCCGGTTGGGTTCATGCGAGGCTATATGTTGAACAAATCTAGCCTTATAGGCCTGCTTTGGCCTCTGGTGCAGGTATAGAACTGGTCATCAGCTCGTCCATGACTCTGACTTTTGTAAATGTTGCCGAATGTAGACATCGTTCAGACCGATTGAAGTGCTGCCCAGGAGCTTATCTTTTGGAGTGTCAACAAAATCCCCTTCAAAGTTTTCATGAATCTGTAATGGATTGGTAGAAATTCTTAAATACTTTGAATCTGAAACTTGATATTTAAATTGCTTAAGTCAGGAAAATCCACTGGGTGCAGCTGTACACTGAACTAGGTAACCAAATTGGTTTTACCCTAGAAATTTTCATGAGGAATAAGCTCTTAGCGGAGCTAAGATGAAGCTTCAGGCGAAGCTAAGGATAAGTTCTCAGCGGAGCTGGAGTAAAGCTTCAAAGATTTTCATCTCTTTTGAAGTCAAGTTTTGGCTATTTCATGGTGAATCCACCGCGATTCACCATGATTTGGTGATCTCAGGGAGTCGAACTCTCTTAATTTTGATTCTATCAAATTTTAGGGGATTTAGTTTCCCTTTAATTTCGTGAATCAAAATCAGAAACCGAAAGGTTTTTTCTCAAGCCTACATGCGAAGCTAGCCCTTAGGACTTTTTGCACTCTGCCTTTGTGCAGAGTGCAAAGTTAAGCTTCGTAGCGAAGCTAAAAGGGTTTACCCTTTTGAATTCCTTAGGCATAATTGTCTCTTAAGCTTCCATATGAAGCGAGTACTTCGTGACTTGCTGCCCTTTGCCTTTGTGCAGTGCGAAGTTAAGCTTCGAAGCAAAGCTGACGCTGAGCTATCTTCACTTTGAAAAAGCGAAGTTATGACTGTTGAGCGAAGCTATGCCTGACCTTTGTTACTTTCTGCACTCTACCTTTGTGCAGAGTGTGAAGTTAAGTTTCGAAGCGAAGCTAATGCTAAGCTAGCTTCGTTTGAAAAGCGAAGCTATGCCTTAGCAAGTTGCATTCTTCTTCTCTCTTTTTTTTTTCTTTTGTCCGTAGGTTAACATGCTTTCTTCTTTCTGTTTTTACAATGCACTATACTCTCGGCC
Source organism: Agave tequilana (assembly GCA_038442645.1). Taxonomy (NCBI): domain Eukaryota; kingdom Viridiplantae; phylum Streptophyta; class Magnoliopsida; order Asparagales; family Asparagaceae; genus Agave; species Agave tequilana. The sequence goes on along the minus strand of JAVJIF010019921.1, from coordinate 41,229 downwards.
CATTGAACAGCCTTTTTGGGTCAATCAGGAGATTGGATGGGAACGTCAATCTGCAGTTCCGGAGGCAGGCTTCTTTTTTCAGTGAAAGGAGCACTCCTGGTCACGACGTCTTGATTCACACGGCAGATCAACGCACGATGAGAAGTATACTGACCACTCTTCCTCTAGAAGACCGTAATCGGAAAATTTACCAGAAGCTCAGCTTCATGTTTAGGGATGCGGCGCCTGACACGGAGCAGCAGCTGCTACCCGGAGAACGGCAGTGGATTTTCACTTTAAATGGTGAGAAGTTTTATCTTCCGTCGAACAAATGTCACTTCTCATTATCCTTCTTCCAGTGTGTGACGAAGCCTAGGAAGATGAACTGGCAGGTGACCCGGACTACCGACTCGGTCCACATGGGAATTCTGGCACCTTCCTCTCACACTTACAACAGGACAGGTCCCCCTCGGTTCATACTAGGTCTGCATTCTGGGAACGTTCTAAAAGACATTCTGGTGGGGGAGAACTCGGCCATGGCCCAGACTTTTGGCAACCAGTTTTTAAAAGTCAGCGGTAATTATCCGGCGACGGACTTCAGGGCCCCGCGTTGGATTCATCCTCCGAAGGCCTGGTGGAAGAACTTGACTATGTACGTCCTGGTTCACTTCGGAGAGGACCTGGAAAGACTCGGACTCCGCGAAGCTGTTAGGGCCACATGTTACGGCATTCAGATGAGCGTTACAAACTTTATGCCATCTTTGAATTGTATTGCCCAGCCACAGGGACTTTCTTCACTCCCGTGGGCGAGCTGGGCATGGCTTTGCATGAGATGTGGAGGTCTCTGCTTTGCCAATGTGATCTCTTTCTTATGAGGAGTATTTCCCCTGCTAAGCGGAGCTGGCATTACTAGAGAAGCAGGAGCCTTTCGAGGCTTACAAAGAGTTGATGTGCCACTTCTACATCTGCTTGGATGTGCACGGTGGATATAAGAGAAGCTCGAACAGTTTAAAGAGTTGGACGGATTATCTGTTTCCCACTCTAGAGGAAGCTCCCGAAGAAGCTTGATTCGGGTTGGTAGAGGATATCCTTCGAATGATGAGGGAGTATGACCACGAAGACATCGTCTTGGAAGAAGACGACGGTATTTATGAAAAGGGAGATACTCTCAAGTCATCATCAGGCTCGTCATCCGATTCACGGAAGGTACTTTTGGCCGGCTTTCTGTCGGTTTGGTTGAAGAGGTAATAGTGCCATCTCCTTCCAATGATGCTATTTTCCCGACGGCACTGCTTCTGGCCGTTCGCTTGGTTTACGGTCGCTCTCTGTGGCTACCCCGGCTATGATGTGTTGTATACAGCGAGGTCTTCGTGCACTAAAGAAAACCTTCTATAGGCCTCCCACAACGAAGAGGGGTAAAGGAATAGTTTTACCTCGCGATGGGCCAAACACTAGGGTTGGATTGCCATACACATAATTGAAGGCATGGTTTGTTCTGTATTGTCCGGCGATCATCCAACCTGGGAAAGAGCCTCCAGAAGGAGTTCGGATCGCACACCTTCGCTGGTTCGAATGGTCTTCGTGGCAGCGGATCTATGTGGTTGCGGTCCGCAAAGTGCTATGTCGCCATGACGTGTACATCCTTTTCCGATGTTTTCCCTACATTCGGGACGCTGGTTATGGTGAAGAGTTCAAGGATGCTGGAGATGGTAGAACATCACTGAACCGCGGAGTGTTCGAGTGGTTGGTAAGCATCAGGCCTTCTCACTTGGTGTACTAGAGTGGAGACATCTGCTACCTGGAACTGTACGTCCTAGCCGTTTTGCTCGCTAGTTTGGATATGACCATCTTTACGTTGGTAATCCAAAAACCAACTTGGCCTTCACGGGAGCTTGATCAATGGTGCTCGAGCTTGGCGATATTTATTGCCGGTTGCCTTGAGGCACGGCTGTGCATTCTGTTGAGAACCCGAACCTACTGATGATTTTGGGATTCTGCCAGTGGTATAAGACCTCCAATTCTGCACCAACTGAGTTCAACATCAACTCCTCCTGTTTGAAGTGGATCTCTAAGCGGATGAAGTAAAAGGTAACTGAACAAGGGGAGGGTAAAAAAGTTCGAGTGCCAGGTCTTCCTTAGTTTATCGCTGTCGTTGACAGTGAAGCTTCTGATGCTAAAAGCCTTCATTTCGGGGATGTTGCTGGCGCCGAGGTACCACGGGATGTTCCTAGTGAGGTAGGCACCGCTTCCATGGAGGAATTAGAGATAGAAGAGGTAGAAGAGGAGGAAGAGGAAAACCCAAACGTCCATTTCAAGCGGAAGCAATAGGGCGAACTTCGCAGGAAGAGGGTGGTAAAGAAACCTCGTCGCCACACTCCGGTCATTGCTGAGAGCGAATCAGTTGCGATCGTTTCTCCTCCTGCCACGTTAGTTATAAAACTATCAGCGCAGAAGAAAGCAGCTGAAAAGGCTGCTTCAGGCTTCGGTAAGATTAGTTCCCATTTGTAAGATTTTTTTTTAATTCTCTTCTCGTGCAGCTAACTTGTTAATTTGGGATACAGGAAGCGAGATCGCGGGGGAGCAAGGAGATTATTATGATTCATTGTTCACCGACAGGGAGGGTGACTGTAACGCCCCGATCCCGCAGGTAGGGGACGTTATGGCGACGTACATACGCAGGGCGGAAATGAAAATCACCTAGAGGGGGGGTGAATAGGTGATGATGCTAATCAAAGAGCAATTTAAGAATATGATGCAAATGTAATGCAACAATCTCCCAAAACAAGACTAAGAGCCGAATTCCCTATTAAGGGCTCTGAACTCCTTCCTCCGGCTTCCTCGTAAAATGAGTTAGAGGTGCGCAATGCAACCTTGTTGTATGGGATAATGATTGACAATATGAATGAAAATGAATATGGCAATGACAATCTCAAGCAATAAGTAATGACAAGGAAAAGTAAACCAATCGCAAACACAAAGATATGTTATCGAGGTTCGAGCACCCAGCTCTACTCCCCGCCTTCCCCAGAAGGATTCTAGCTACTTCCACTATCACAAAGATCACAAATACAATGGAGTACCCAACTCCACAATCTCAAGTACAAGGAATTTCTGAGTAGTCAAAAGACCACAAACTCTCTCTTTCAATTGTCTCTTCCCTTACAAAAGGTCCTTAGAGAACAATGAGTAGGAATGAAGCTCTTGTGTGTAAAGAGAAAAGAAAATGAAATCAGAGAATTCTTGAAAACACTTCAGAAAATGAGAGAGAATTTCAGCACAAAAACCAAGAAATCAAGCTCTTTTGAATGCCTTAAACTTTTGAATTTTTCTTGTAATAATTAGGTAAAAACAATCTCTCCCCAAACACCCCTATTTATAGGAGAGGGCTAGGGTTAGAAGATAAAACATTTTTAAGGCTAATCAGAATAAATTAAACCCAAAACAGGTCATTTAAACTCACTTAAGTGAGAAAAAGACAAAAATAAACAGCTCAGAAAAAAATGCCCGTTACTGTTCAAACGGCTCTGTCGGTCGACCGGTCGGTCGACCGCAAGTTCAAAAAAGTGACCGTTGCAGGCCATCGGTCGACCGCCCGATCGACCCATCTAACCGAGAGCAAAGATGCTTACAGTCGGTCGACCGGTCGGTCGATCGATACAACGTGCACACAGATATGTGCACAGCCAGAGCCACGGTCGACTGGGACGGTCGACGGCCAACCTGTCATAGGTCCGGTCGACCGTTCGGTCGACTGGCTCAGGTCAAAAATCAGGATTTTGAAGAAAAAATAAAAGGGGATTTTGATTATGATAAAAATAGTTTTAAACATAGATTTGTATAAAACACAAATATATATCTGTAGGCCAAAACTTGTAAACAAAATGTTTTTGTATAAATTATAAGAAAACATTTTGGAATAAACATGTGCGCAAAAACGTGTGTGATAGAGCTTCAAACCTATCCACTATTCTTTAACAAACTATAAAACTAAAAATACAATGATTAAATACTCTTTGAGCAATCTTCAAGTCTTTGAGTCATCCCATGCCTTGCTTGTGCCTTCTCTTCTATGATTCTTCCTTGATTGTGCAATTTGCCTTCCTTGCTATGTGAAACTTAGAAGTTCTTGCAAAAGCTAAGCCAATGGTCTCCAAACATGGTACAAAACCTGAAACTTATCTTGAACAAATTCATTAGTACCAAATAGCTCTTATTTGGTTTGTCATCATCAAAACACAAAACAAGAGAGTGTAACCTCTTGGGCCAACAATCTCCCCCTTTTTGATGATGACAAAACAAATAGGCTATAGACAAAAATATGGGGAGGAGAAGACTCCCCTCAAATTATGCTATATGAAAAACACAAGAATTTATTAAAAACACAAAAACCATACTTTTGATGCCAATTGAAACCAAATTGGGACAATACTAATAAAACACAAAATACAAGAGTTCTCATAAAACACAAGACTCATAACAAAAACTCATAAAACTCATAAAAACCAAAACATATAAATTCATATGGAACCAAGACCAAATGAACTTATTTTTGTCCCATGTAAACTTATTCTCCCCTTTTTGTCATACATCAAAAAGGGTTATGAAAAACATGTCTATTCAATAACACAAACATTAAGTTCTCCACAAATAAACGATAATCTAGCAAAATCAAGTGGTTTTGTGAAAATATCGGCTAGTTGTAAATCCGTGGAAACATAATCAATATCTATATCTCCTTTCTCAAAATGATCTCTAAGAAAGTGATATCTTATATCAATGTGCTTGGTCTTACTATGTTGATTTGCATTCTTAGTCATGTGTATAGTACTAGTATTATCACAAAATATTTTTATATGATCAAAATGCAAATCAAAATCAAGGAGAGTATGTTTCATCCAAAGGACTTGTGCACAACAAGCCCCTGCGGCAACATACTCCGCCTCGGCGGTTGAGAGTGCTACGGAATTTTGTTTCCTAGAGGACCATGAAACAAGACAATTACCAAGAAATTGACATGTCCCACTAGTACTCTTTCTATCAACTCTACAACCCGCATAGTCGGCATCCGAATAGCTAGTCATTGAAAAATCTCTAGTTTTCGGATACCAAAGACCCATTCCAATAGTGCCCTTAATATAACGAATAATGCGTTTTACCGCAATAAGATGAGACTCTTTAGGACACGATTGAAATCTAGCACAAAGATACACACTAAACATGATATCCGGCCTACTTGCCGTTAAATATAAAAGACTTCCTATCATGCTTCTATATAATTTAATATCAACATTTTTACCTTGATCATCCTTATCAAGCTTGGTTGTAGTTGCCATTGGAGTGTTGCAAGCCTTTGATCCTTCAAGCCCAAACTTCTTTACTAGCTCCTTTGCATACTTGGCTTGGCTAATGAAGGTTCCGTCTTGCAATTGCTTGATTTGGAGTCCAAGGAAGAAATTAAGCTCACCCATTGAAGACATTTCAAATTCAAGTTGCATAACCTTTTCAAAATCCTTGCACAAAAGCTCATTAGTAGAACCAAAAATTATATCATCAACATAAATTTGCACAATTAAAATGTCATTATCAACATGCTTAGTAAAGAGAGTTGTGTTTACTTTGCCTTTAATAAAATCATTTGAAATAAGAAAACTAGAAAGCCTTTCATACCAAGCTCTTGGAGCTTGTTTCAATCCATACAAAGCTTTATCAAGTTTAAAAACAAAATCGGGATGAACATGATCAATAAAACCGGGAGGTTGAGAAACATAAACTTCTTCATTAATAAAACCATTCAAAAATGCACTTTTCACATCCATTTGAAAAAGTTTAAAATTTTTGAAAGATGCAAAAGCTAGTGTCATCCGTATGGCTTCAAGCCGTGCTACGGGTGCAAAGGTCTCCTCAAAGTCAATTCCTTCAACTTGAGTGTAACCTTGGGCCACTAACCTAGCTTTATTCCTAATGACATTTCCGGACTCATCCATCTTGTTTCTAAAGATCCATTTAGTGCCAATTATTGGTCTATCGTGGGGTTTAGGAACAAGGTGCCAAACTTGGTTGCGCTCAAATTGATTGAGTTCCTCTTGCATGGCAAGCAACCAATATGGGTCCGTCTCGGCTTCGAGAATGCCTTTGGGTTCAAAATGAGAAATGAAAGCAAAGTTACCACATAGGTCATGGAGTTTGGAGCGCGTTGTGACTCCTTTAGATGCATCACCCAAGATGAGCTCCTTAGGATGATTTGTAGCGTATCTCCAAGCTTTAGGAAGCGGTTGAGAGCTTTCCTCTTTATCCTCTTGAACTTCACCAATTGAATCTAGCTTTTCTTCTTGAGCGGGTGAGTCCTTCAAGGATAGTCTCTCCATGTCTTCACCTAATGGTTCAATCTCTACAACATTCTCAACAAACACATTAGATTCTTCAAACTTAACATGCATGGATTCTTCAATGGTACGTGAAGATCTAATGAATACTCTATAAGCTTTACTAGTTGTAGAATATCCAACAAAAATTGCTTCATAAGCCTTAGCATCAAATTTACCTAAATTCTCTTTAGTATTCAAAACAAAACATTTGCATCCAAAAACTTTGAAATAAGCAACATTAGGTTTTCTAGAATGTACATTTCAAAAGATGTTTTGGAAGAATTTTTACACAAATAAATACGGTTGGATATATAGCATGCGGTGTTTACGGCCTCGGCCCATAGATATTGAGGGAGGTCATATTCACTAATCATTGTCCTAACCATCTCTTGAAGTGTTCTATTTTTCCTTTCTACAACTCCATTTTGTTGTGGAGTTCTAGGACAAGACATTTCATGCTTAATTCCCTTTTCATCACAATAAGTCATGAAGAGTTGGTTCACAAACTCACCACCTCTATCACTCCTTATTTTCAAAATCGGAAAACCTTTTTCTTTTTCAACCCTTTTTCGAAAAATCTTAAAATGAGAAAAGGTTTGGTCTTTGTGTTCCAAAAAGAAAACCCAAGTGAAACGGGAAAAATCATCAACCAAAACATATGCATATCTACTACCATTTAAACTCTTAGTTTTAGTAGGTCCAAAAAGATCCATATGAATTAATTCTAAAGGCCTAGTTGACATGATATCCTTGATTGGTTTGAAGGAAGACTTGGTTTGTTTCCCAAGTTGGCACGCACCACAAATGCGGTCTTTCTCAAACTTCAAGTAAGGTATACCCTTCACCAATTCCTTTGAATTAATCCTAGAAAGATGGTCAAAAGATGCATGTCCTAATCTTCTATGCCAAAGCCAAGAATTTTCATCAAAAACATTTAAGCATTTAGTAGAACACTCAACATTAAGCATGTCAATGATATAAACATTATCATCACGAAAACCGGTAAGAATACAATCATTGGTTTTAATATCAAAAATCTTGCAAGAAGTATCATCAAAAATAACTTTAAGTCCACGATCACAAAATTGACTAATACTAAGCAAATTATGTTTCAAACCTTCAACTAAAACAATATTCTCAATAATAGGAGATGCACCAATTTGAATGTTACCTATACCGATGATAGTTCCTTTGGAGTCATCCCCGAAGGTGACGGAGCCACCTTCCATGTACCTTGATAGGGTTGTAAAGTTGTTGATATCCCACGTCATGTGTCTTGAACAACCACTATCAAGGTACCACCGCTCCCTACGTCTTGGAGCCTTGGTGTGTACCTACATCAAACAATTTAGGACTTGATTTTGGTACCCACATTTTCTTGGGTCCTTGAGGGTTAGAGCCATGAACCCAAACAAGATTATTAGATCTATTTAATTGATCATAACAAAACTTAGCTAAATGTCCATTTTTACCACAATATGTGCATCTATATACTCTACCATATTTAAAAGCATAATGGGTGTGTGATTTGTGAGCATGAGCTTTGTGAGCATGAACATGAGAAGTGTTAGGTGTAGTGTGAGCATGAGAAATCTTAGCATGTGATGTGTGCTTTTTAGAAAATTTTTCCTCAAGTTTCTTAGTGTTAAAAGCACAATCTTTCAAAACCTTTTCAAAATCAACCATTTTAGTTTTAAAGAGGAAATTTCTTTTTCATCAACAATAGGAGATTTTCCCTTACAAGAAACCTTGTAGGCATTAAACTCATTTTGAATAGAAGTGAGATTAGAAGAAATGTCATCCTTTTCTTTAGAAACCATAGCAAGTTGATTTTTGAGAAAAGCAACTTCTTTTTGTAATTTAAAGCATTCAATTTTCTTGTTATCATAAGTTTCAGAAAGTTCAACAAAAGCATGTACAAGAACTTCCTTACTTAATTCATCATCTTCATCATCAAGGGGTTGAGGGGTTACCTTAGGTGTGTTTGCCATGAAACACATATTTGCTACATCCGCCTCTTCTCGGACTCGCTTTCTGAATCCCAAGTTGCCTTGTACGCTTTCTTTTCTTCCGATTTCTTTGGCTTGAAGGAGGAGGTCATCTTCTTCTTGAACTCCGGGCAATCCGCCATGATGTGTCCGGGCTTTCGGCAATTGTAGCATATAATTTTCCTCTCCTCTTTGCCTTCAAATTTTTCCGGAAGTTGAGCTTGTTCCTCCGGTACATCCTTTTGACATTTCGCACAAGGAGGGAGAGCTCCTCATCTTCTTCTTCATCTTCTTCATTGTCTTCAAGAGTGGATGAAGACTTGAAAGCTAAGGACTTCTTCTTTGTTAGAGCGGCCTCTTCTCTTGCTTTCTTCTCCATCTCATGGGTCTTTAGGTTCCCAATGAGACTAATGATGTCCATCTCATCTTTGTCGTTCAATTCCTTTAAGGTGGTGGCCTTTATCTCCCAAGATGGAGGAAGAGCCCGAATCACTTTGCGCACCTTTTGATCGTTGGAGATGACGTCACCTAAGGAAGAAAGACCATTGGTGATTTTAGTGAATCTAGTAATCATACAATCAATAGATTCATCATCAAGCATTTTAAATGATTCATATTGAGACCTCAAGAGATCTATCTTAGCTCTCTTGACTTGTGAAGTCCCTTCATGTGTGACCAATAAGTGTTGCCAAATCTCATAGGCGGATTGGCAATGAATTACCCGTGTAAGGTCATCCTCATTCAAGGCGGTTAAAAGGGAGTTTAGGCCTTGGAGTTAGCCTCATATTCTCTAAAGTTGAAGTCGGTCCATGTGCTCTCATCACTATCGGGTGCTACATAGGGTTTGGTCAAGGACTTAGCCACTAAACTACCTAATGATTGCAAAAAGATAGTCATCCTAACCTTCCAAATAGGGAAGTTGAGTCCATCAAATTTAGGTGGGGATTTAATGTTACGGCCATGTTTACTAGTGATGAATGAATGAAATGAGAAATGTTGATTAGCAAATTTTAAGGATCTCTCTATGGATGTTAAGCCAAAACCTAGAGTCCTAGCTCTGATACCAATTGAAAATCACCTAGAGGGGGGGTGAATAGGTGATGATGCTAATCAAAGAGCAATTTAAGAATATGATGCAAATGTAATGCAACAATCTCCCAAAATAAGACTAAGAGCCGAATTCCCTATTAAGGGCTCTGAACTCCTTCCTCCGGCTTCCTCGTAAAATGAGTTAGAGGTGCGCAATGCAACCTTGTTGTATGGGATAATGATTGACAATATGAATGAAAATGAATATGGCAATGACAATCTCAAGCAATAAGTAATGACAAGGAAAAGTAAACCAATCGCAAACACAAAAATATGTTATCGAGGTTCGAGCACCCAGCTCTACTCCCCGCCTTCCCCAGAAGGATTCTAGCTACTTCCACTATCACAAAGATCACAAATACAATGGAGTACCCAACTCCACAATCTCAAGTACAAGGAATTTCTGAGTAGTCAAAAGACCACAAACTCTCTCTTTCAATTGTCTCTTCCCTTACAAAAGGTCCTTAGAGAACAATGAGTAGGAATGAAGCTCTTGTGTGTAAAGAGAAAAGAAAATGAAATCAGAGAATTCTTGAAAACACTTCAGAAAATGAGAGAGAATTTCAGCACAAAAACCAAGAAATCAAGCTCTTTTGAATGCCTTAAACTTTTGAATTTTTCTTGTAATAATTAGGTAAAAACAATCTCTCCCCAAACACCCCTATTTATAGGAGAGGGCTAGGGTTAGAAGATAAAACATTTTTAAGGCTAATCAGAATGAATTAAACCCAAAACAGGTCATTTAAACTCACTTAAGTGAGAAAAAGACAAAAATAAACAGCTCAGAAAAAAATGCCCGTTACTGTTCAAACGGCTCTGTCGGTCGACCGGTCGGTCGACCGCAAGTTCAAAAAAGTGACCGTTGCAGGCCATCGGTCGACCGCCCGGTCGACCCAATCTAACCGAGAGCAAAGATGCTTACAGTCGGTCGACCGGTCGGTCGACCGATACAACGTGCACACAGATATGTGCACAGCCAGAGCCACGGTCGACTGGGACGGTCGACCAGCCAACCTGTCATAGGTCCGGTCGACCGTTCGGTCGACTGGCTCAGGTCAAAAATCAGGATTTTGAAGAAAAAATAAAGGGGATTTTGATTATGATAAAAATAGTTTTAAACATAGATTTGTATAAAACACAAATATATATCTGTAGGCCAAAACTTGTAAACAAAATGTTTTTGTATAAATTATAAGAAAACATTTTGGAATAAACATGTGCGCAAAAACGTGTGTGATAGAGCTTCAAACCTATCCACTATTCTTTAACAAACTATAAAACTAAAAATACAATGATTAAATACTCTTTGAGCAATCTTCAAGTCTTTGAGCCATCCCATGCCTTGCTTGTGCCTTCTCTTCTATGATTCTTCCTGATTGTGCAATTTGCCTTCCTTACTATGTGAAACTTAGAAGTTCTTGCAAAAGCTAAGCCAATGGTCTCCAAACATGGTACAAAACCTGAAACTTATCTTGAACAAATTCATTAGTACCAAATAGCTCTTATTTGGTTTGTCATCATCAAAACACAAAACAAGAGAGTGTAACCTCTTGGGCCAACATGAAAACCCTCACGTACGTACGCTAAGCCTCAGTACAGAAAATCACCTCCATATTTATCAGGGTTCCAGCAGGAAATAAGTACAAGAATATCTGCAGAAAGAGGTTAGTGATCATAACAGATTAGAAAGTAGGGATAAATAAGATAACAGAAACAAATCACATAGATACCTATGAAGGGTCTCGATGGTAAAGTCTCCTATGTGAATCCAATGAACTAGCTGACCAAATGATAACTCGGATCTACAACCTGGGCACGCAAACCCAGGGTCATCAGAAAGCGACCTAGTGAGGAATAGATATATAATAGTAATACAAGCACGATAATAATATAGAATACATGATGTTGTAATAATGATACCATATAATAAGCATATAATAAGCAGAAGAAATATATAAACCTGTCATCTTTTAATACCATCACTACCTAACATATTATCATCGGGTCATGTTTATAATAGTAGTATCCAGTTTGATATAATAAATATGTTGTCTAGTGGTGACGTGATAGAAGTGACCATGCAGATGGGCATATGCAATATAACCATAATACGGTGTTGTGTATATAGAGGAATGATGTCTGCAGGGTATACAGAAAACAGAATATATGTGATGCAGAGTATACATGTACATGAGTAGTATGCCACCACAGAAAGTGTAACATGTACCAGGTAAAGTAACAAAATATACATGTAACATGATAGCGGATAACTGATCAGGAACAGTAACAAGATAAGATACATGTATCAGGCAAGTCATGTCATTTATACAATAGTAGCAATCAGTACCACCTGGTATTATAATCAATCTCTTCCAGTGTCCCATACCACTAGCAGTTCATACTGGAGCCCGCACTCCAGTCGAACCCATCCGGACATGGCCTACGGGTACCATTATCCAAACGAGAGAGTGACTAAATAACAAGTGTTCCCGACGTCACTATTGTGTATACTGTTTTATTGTGTTACTTGGAAACCCATGGTCGAGGAGCTCTTATCGGGTAGGTGTATCCCGTGCATACCCGGGATCACGGCCTTAAACACACCCCTGGCTGCTGAGACCAGGGCCCTCCGCTAAGAGGGGAACAATAATCAAGTAACGGGAGATCATGGAGCAATTGGTAGGTAGCACTACCGTCCCCATGCAGTGGGACTAACAATATGGATCCAGTACATCCACCCGATAAGATCTAATCAACCGTCAAGTCTCCCCCATACCCAAGTTATCTTTATTATATGATATTTAAAGTACACAGTGTAACAAGAACAAATACAGTACATGATACAGGTATCATGATAACAGGACCTGAGCTCTGTTGATAGCATAGAACAATATAACGGGAAATGGGAACATTAGATGTGGGATTCCACATATCGCATATCAACAGCTCATGTATCCAGTAACGAGAATAACAGTATCAGTAACGGGAAACAAGCATATAACAGGAATACGGGGATAACATGGAACAATAATACATGTAATATGCACGGGATCCATATGACAAGAAGATAGAAACAATACATGCATGTACACTCGTGCGGTGAGCATATATAACAGTGATGTGTGAGCATGAGATAACTGTGTATCGAGCATCCATGTAACGATGATAACAATAATATAATATGCGGTACTCCATGAATTGGTATATTCGTGTACCAGTGGAACCTATATGTGTAGTAATAATCCGTGTAACATATCTGTGTATCACTAGTACATGTAATAACAGTGGTCAGTGTATAATATAATACCATGTCCCTTGAACTACAGTATCCGTGTAATGATGATACCAGTGCATGAAATAACGGTGTCTAGCATGCATGTTTAGTGACAGTGTAGTGTAATAGAGTATCTGTGGATCAGTCTACACGTAACGACAGTTATCTAACTGTGATACAATACATGAAATCATAGTGTCCACGAAGATGGTGAAGTAGTGGCCCGAGTGTCAGTGGCTGTGCAGGTATGATGACTGTGTCCGAGTTGTCTATGTCAGTATTTATTGTTATTATTATTACATCACCTATATTTTATTAAATCAGGAAATACCTTACAATATTATTGGTTATTCCTATTACAATGAGTTTCCAATAATTACAAGTTAATAATTAATAGTTATCGTCTTTTATCCATAATCAAAATCTATCAATCAATTTCACTAAACATGGGAAAATATAATTTATAAAAGAAAACACTCACAAACTAGTCATGGGAAGGTAGCTCTCTTTCTCACGATCGCAACGGATCCAGAATCGTCCAAATCGGAGTCCGGATGCTCCAGATATCGCCCGAATACTAAAAGTAACAGAAATGGGTTAAATAAGTAAATAACAATATTTCAAATGCAAATACTGAAATGTAACAGGGGGTTTTCTGTAAGATTACCTTTATTGGGTTTCGAAGCGGGTTTGGGTCGCTCGCAGGTCGGGTTTGGATCCAATACCCAAACCCACTAACATAAGTGATGGGTTATTGGGTTAACGGATTTCAAACCAACCCGTAGTCAACCCAATAGGGTTATTGGGTTCGGGTTCCACCCGAACCCAATACCAGAGCAGCAGCAGCTCTTGTTGCTGCTGCGCGAGCAGGCCGGCCGGCGGCGGCGGGGGCTCGCCGGCGGCGATCCCGGCCGCCGACGGTGCGCAGCCCTTCAGACAGAGAGAGGGTGAGTGAGAGAGAGAGGGGAGAGGAGAGGGAGTGAACAGGGAAAGAGGGGGGGCAGGGCAGCTGCTGCTGCCCTGTGCCTGGCCGCACAGCCAGGCTGCCACGGCGGCCGGGGCGGCGGCAGCCTGCCGGGGCGGCTGGGCCCGCACACAAAGAGAGAGAGGGAGAAAGGAGGGGAGAGAGAGAGAGAATGAGTGAGAGAGAGAGAGAGAGAAAGGGAGGGGGTAAGGGCTGGCGGCGGCCAGCCCTGCCTCGCCGGCGGCGGCGATCAGGGAACGGGGGAGAGAGTGAACATGAGGGAGTTGCACAGAGAGAAGGAGAGAGGATGTTGAAATTAAAGAGGATAGAGAGATTTTAAAGGGGGAAGAAGAGAGAGAAGGCGGTGGAGAGAATGGCGGTGGAGGACGCTTCGGGAAGAAGGGAGAAGAAAAGAAAGTAAAAGAAATTAAATTTAAAAAAATAATTTTAGTATTATTATATTGGCCCAAAATTCGACCAGTTCCGAACGGTATCCAAAAATTACAGAAAATAGAGAATATTATTTTGAGATGTAATATGAAAACGGTTTGAAGAAATTCTCTCTGGTTTGCAAATTAAAAATTCTGGAAGATGTCGCCGGTACCGGGCGACACCGGTTTGGCCGGATTTCTGATAAATTCAGAAAAATCCCCAAAAATACCCTAGCGTAGATCATACGATTCTAAGACACATGGTGAAAGCGGATTCTCAACATACAACTCCGTTTGTGAATTAAAAATCAGAGAGCCGATATCGGTATCGGTCGACACCGACTACGGAGATTTTCCAACATAATCTAAAAAATTCAAAAAAAATCCTGAAAAATCTAAAATATTAGAAAATGATTTTTGAAACTAAAATCAGCTCAATCGGACTACCATGGAGGTCAAATCAATTTTGTACGTCGTATCGCGTACTGATACTGTGATACGTACATCGGGGATCAGGGGGCTACAGTGACGAAGCTAGTTACTTCGTCTCTGATGAACCCGAGGGTTGGCAGCCGACGTCGGTCCCTCCGGTGCTGGCGAGGGCAAAGAAAGCCCAATGGCTTCGAGTTCAAGGGAATTGGCTGCAGAACCTGTGGCGAGTGAAGGAGGACCGGGTGCCGCTACAACTGTTGAGGCTCTAAAGACTGATGAACTTCTTCCTGAGCTGAGCCAGCCTCTGGTGATTTGGCAGAAACTGGTGCTTCTCCTGCTACTGCCAGGACCTCTTCTATGGAGCCAGTCGAAGTCATCACGGCCTCAAGGGAGCCCCCAAGGACTTCGTCGAGGAGGCGATTGGGGTCATATCTATCGTGACTTTAGCTCTTTTCTGTAAACGACCCTTGCTTGCTTCCCTTCTTTTTTGCTTATATTTTCCCAACAAAATACTCTTGTAGGTATTCCATCTCTGGCCGCATCAACTTCAAAGGAGTTGGCGAGCCTTTTTGGGGAGATCAGGGAGGAGGCAAGTACCTCGGCTACTGTTGTTGTCGCGGAATTGGATGTCTTGTATCACGACCTGCCTCCTAACCAATCGGAGTCTGCTGGTGATCTTACAACGGCTGAGGAGACGAGGGCTGCTCTTCCTTCCATGTTATCGACGGAACCGATCGCCTTTCCGTCTAAATCGGCTGGCGAGATGACGGTGGTTTTCATGATGCCGCCAGTTTGGTAACAACCGGTCTCAGGGTAATCACCAGCCCTACGTCTCTGACGTTGATTGTCGAGCCAGCTCTTTCTGGAGTAGTCACCAGCCCTACTTTCGTTGTGGCCGGTGTATTGGTGTCGATGAAGACTCCTCCTCGATTGCCAACCATTCCTCATCCATCTCCGATCAGTGTTTCTGTCACTTCTTCCACTATTATGACGGTGAAACCAGTGGAGGTTTTATCTTTGGGGATTATTCGCTCGCTGGGAGTAATTGAAGCTGAGAGGGAATTCGTGGCGGAAATGGTCGACAGCTTCTATAAGAGACTGAAACGATCCATTACCTTGATTTTAAAGGGCTCGACCACTTCATTTGCAACTTTTAAGGTGGTCCTCTCTCGTAATATTGAGAGTATCCGAGATTTCAGAGGGGATGACCAAGCCGCTTGGAGCTGTTGGTGGAGAAGTTTGAGAGGGACGTGAGTGAGTGGCGCGGCCTTAGCATCTCGGACCTGAATCCATTGGTGGACGAAGAGCTTAAACGTCTCACAGATCAGATGCAGAAAGCTCACCTGGAGGCACAAGAAGCAGCCGAGGCGGTATCTTCGGACTTGAAGTCTTTGGAGGCAAGGAAGATAGAGATAGGTGATGCTATCGATGCCTCCAACAGTACTCTTCTTGATGCCGAGGATAAATTGAGAAAGCCAAAGAGATGATCAAGAGAGCCAATCTTCTCCTGTCCAAGGCTGAACCGGTGCGTCTCGAGGAAATCGCTCGGTTGGAGCAACTCAGAGCCTTGAATGATGAAGTCTTGCAGCAAGAGATGGCAAAAAGGTAACTCTGGCGGAGATCGAGGCTCGTTTGTTCCAAATGGCAAACTTCAACGATGCCGAACTGAGATCACAGGCATTCATTAGAGCTGCTGAGGAAAGAAAGAGCAGGCTTGCTACTTTTGAAGAACGAATCAAGTCCTACGAGACATAGTCGTAGCTTGTATTCCATGTATCCCTTTTCTTTTTTTGAATCAATAAAATTATTTTATTTGACTTTTTTGTTGTGTCTATCTTGCTTTATCTTCTGAGCTTGCAGTAATTTCAGGTTAAATTATAGCTCCCGAAAGAAACAAGATGACGGTATAGTCTTCCAACTTATACCTTAAGAATATTCACTAATCTATTCAGAGGTTGAAAATGTGATAGAATTAGTTATTTGATAAATTACTACCAATAAGTTTGAATAATGACTCGATTCAAATCTTGTTGGGGGCGTGAATGAAATAAAGCGAACTTGACGATCTTCCTGTTCAAAGGTAAATAATAACATAACAGATCAAAGACCATCAGGATATGAACTTGTTTTAATGAACTAGGCATCACAAAACGCGATGAAGTCCAGAGTTTGTCAGTTTAGGGGTGACAAACTGGACGTAACTGATTGAAGATTACCAGACTTAGGATTTTGTCATTCAGATGTGACGAACTGGACATAATGATAAAATGAAAAAGTCCCTACTGGACTGGAGATAATGAGACTTAGCTATCTGTTGATTCAGACGTGATAAACTGGACATGATCGATTGAGAAACCACTAATCTCAGAACGTTTGTTGTTCAGAGGTGGTTGACTGGACATGACAACAAAGCTTAAAAGGGGTGAATCCGATTTTAGGGACCCGTCTATTCAGAGGTTGTGGACTAAACATGATAGACTAAGACACGCTAAATCCCGAATTCGCTGCCAGAGGTAGTCGTATTAACTTGACAGCTAGCCCGCAAGACCTGCAAAGGTGAATTGGATCTGGGCACCCGTTGGTTCAAAGGTGATTGACTGGACATGACCAATTAAGAGACACCAGGTTCGCAATCCGCTGTTCAGAGGTTTAATGTTAATATGACAGCAAAAGGGAAGTCCACGGAGGACTAAAGGATGAAGTTCAGGATCCGGTTGGTTCAGAGGTGATAAACTGGACATGACCGTTTGGAGACTACCGAATTCAGAGTACCGTTCAGAGGTGATGAACTGGACATGACGGTACAAAGAGGAAACCTGACTGTCTGTCGGTTCAGAGGTGATAAACAGGACATGACTGATTGAGACGTCACCGAGTTTAAAATTCTGCCTTGCGGAGATGATGAATTGGACATAACGGCAAGAATGAAAAGTCCCTACTGGACTGAAGATCGGGACTCGTCGGTTCAAAGGTGATTAACTGGACATGACCGACCTATAGACAGAATAGAATAGCAAGAATTATTATCCTGAGGTAAAATAAAGGATTGAATTGTAGACTTGTCTGTTCAGAGATCTTTTATAATATAACAGGTTGGGTCTGAATCCACTGTTCAGAGGTTTACCGCTAACATGACAGGGATTGTCTTGTGGCTTTGAGTGGGCTTGTCATTCTATGGAAGAGAACGACAAGTGAAGCCTTTGATCTGCTAGGAAAAAATTAGAATTTTTCGCTGGGGATGTTAATTTTATCCGCTAGAGAATATATCAGAGTCTCACTATCAAAGGTTTACTGTTTAAGATGATAGGTTTGACTTGTGATTCACTTCGCAAGGGAAATGAATATTGTTTTGTGTGGTCCTAACATTCCATGGACAGGAATTGGTAAGTGATTTTGGAGGAGAATCAAATGGGATCAGGTCCCTTAGGATTTTTAGCAAATCATCAGCTGTCAATGGATTTGGTATGCCTTTACCAACCACCATTTGAGTTGGGCTAGCCATGCTATACCTCTCAGCATGGTGAGTTATTGAGAATTTTTATTGGACTTAAAAACTAATATTTTTCTCTATCCTTAGCCGTTTGAGGGCGTTAGATTCTGATAGTGACAAAGTTAATACTCTGCTAGCCTGCCTTTATTAGCCCAACTCCGTGGAGGATTGAACTGTGTTCTTATGTACCGTTCATCTTGACCGGCTTCTTATATGCCGATTAGAACGCTTCAACAATGTTTGATCGTCGATGCTAGTCCCACCTGTTGCCGAGTAGGAACATAGTCCACCGTCGTTGATCGATGAGGACTATTATGCTCGTGTTGAGCAGGAACATAGTCCACCATCGTCGATCGATGAGGACTATTATGCTCATGTTGAGCTGAAACACAGTCCACCGTCGTCGATCGATGAGTATGCTCGTGTTGAGCATGAACATAGTCCACCGTAGTCGATCGATGGTTCCGTTGTAGAGCGAAATGTATCTGCTGCAAACATCAAATATACTTGACCCGATATGCTTGTGTTGAGCATGAACATAGTCCACCGTCGTCAATCGATGGTTCTATTGTAGAGAGAAATGTATCTGCTGCAAACATCAAATATACTTGACCCGATGATCAGAGGTATGATATTAACATGATCAAGGATAGCACTTTTTTAGGAACTTACCATTAACCGGCATCATGAGTATGTCGCCGCTCGGAGTTGCTAGGCGATAGGCCTCATTTGAGTAGACTGTTTCTATTACGAACGGCCCTTCCCATTTGGGTTGAAATTTGCTTTTGGTTTTGTGTCATGACCATGGGTCGTCTGACGGCTAAGACCAAGTCTTCTTTTTAGAATACCCTCTCCTTAACCTTCTTATTGAAGGCTTTCGAGATCCGAGCTTGGTACAACTCAATGCGTTGTTGAGCATGTAGTCGTCTCTAGTCTAGGGCTTCAAGTTCTTGAAGGCGTAGCCGATCGTTGTTTTCCTTAGTCATCTTAGTTGCTAAGGCGACGCATAGCAATAGTATTTTGATATCTAGAGGTATGATTGCTTCACACTCATATAGCAGGAAAAAAGGTGTGTTGTATGTTGGGTTTCGGATCGTAGTTCGGTAGGCCCAAAGATATTCACTGAGCTTCTCATTCCAATCTCGTTTGCTTGACGAAATGAATTTCTTGAGTAGCTTAATAATTATCTTGTTGAACGCTTCCACCAATCCATTAGCAGTAGGGTTATAGGTAGTTGAAGCCACACTCTGAATTGGTACTTATTGCATAACCGATAAAATACTTGGCTTGAAAATTGGGGACCGTTGTCATAAATAATCCGCCTGGGGATACCACATCGATGGATGACATGGTATTTAATGAAGTTAACCACGTTGGAAGTTTTGACTTCAATAAGTGGTACAACTTCTGCCCACTTTGAGAAATAGTCGATCATTGCTAAGATGAACCGATGACCTTTCGTTGATGAGTGGCCGATATGTCCTACGATATCGATTCCCCACACCTTGAATGGCCATGAAGCAACAATCGGGTGAAGTAGCTCCGGAGGTTGATGTATGAAGTCTGCGTGAATTCGACAGGCTTTACACCTTTGTGCATATTTGATTGCATCGACTATCATGGTTGGCCAATAATAACGAGTTTGTGCAATCGATCCTTGAGCTTCGGACTTGGTTGATGAACTCTGCATATACCATCGTTTGCCTCTTTAAGCACTTCTTGTGCTTCAGAGTTAGAGAGGCAACGGAGCAAAATACTGTCATATGATCGGCGGTAAAATGTCTTTACTATCGGATCATAGTCGAAGCGGAGAGACCTTCGTCGGATAGAAGTTGCTTCCTTAGGGTCGTCCGGTAATATGTCATGCAGAGCATAGTCAATGAAGAAAAATCACCAATCTCTAGGTTTGAAGCCTATTGAGGTTATGTGGAC
The DNA here is from genome assembly GCA_038442645.1 of Agave tequilana. NCBI lineage: Eukaryota > Viridiplantae > Streptophyta > Magnoliopsida > Asparagales > Asparagaceae > Agave > Agave tequilana. The sequence continues at coordinate 21,285 of JAVJIF010019921.1, read as the reverse complement.
TCATTAGTTTCCAACATATGCTTAGGGCAGACAAGGTGTCTAGTGGCCACTGTAAGATGATAAATCGCGTCAATAGGTAAGGCCAATGTAACCGCTAGTACAGCTAAAGCGTCTGCCTTAGTATTTTGGGAGCGAGACACATGACCGATGTAAAAGCCATCAAATGAATTAGTCATTTTGATGACTGCATGGTGATGAGATACCAAGTCTTCGTGCCGAACCTCGTATTCTCCTTTACCTGATTGACATCATCTTTGAATCACCATAAGCCTCGAGGTAGCTACCCAATTTTATGAGCGAGCTGAAGACCGATGAGTAGGACATTATATTCTGCTACATTGTTAGAACAAGGTGTTGTCAATGAAAATACCCAAGGAAGGATATGATTTTGCGGCGAGATAAATACCACCCCCACACTAGCGATTATCTTGCCTTTCGGGCCTGTTCTTGATGCTCCATCAAAGAACATCTGCCACACTTCGTCCTCTGAGATCATATTAGATTTGAAAAACCTCATCTGAATATCTTCATGAAGCATTGAGCTCTCCAAAATTGGATGAGCTGCCAGAAAGTCTGCAAGGGCTTAACCCTTGACCGCCTTTTGCGGGACAAAGAGCATGTCATACTGATGAGACAGGAGGATGGCCCACTTAGCTAACTCAAATTCAGCGATCCCGATTTTGTCATGATGATATGCAAGGGATTAATTCTGAAAATGACATGTATGGTCTGACCAACCAAGTAATGTCGCGTCTTTTGAATGGCGAAGACAAGAGCTAAATATTCCTTCTCAATAAGGTTATATCGGGATTCAGCTCCTATTAGGGTCCTGCTCAGATAGTAAATGGCGTGTTCATGGCCTTCGTCATTCTTTTGGGCAAGAAGAGCACCTAAAGAGTGGTCCATAACTTTTACATAGAGTAAGAATGATTTTCCTGATGTGGGAGCCACCAGGACTGGAGGTTTAGTGAGGTATTCTTTAATGTCATCGAAAGCCTCCTGGCAGGCTTTATCCCATACAAAAGAAATACCCTTTTTCATAAGTCGGGTGAATGGGTGACAACGGCCTGAGAGATTTACAATGAATCTTCGGATATAGGCCAACCTACCTTGCAGACCTCTGAGTTCTTTAAGATTCTTAGGTGGTTGCATGTTTTGAATAGCTTTGACCTTGTCTGAGTCAAGATGGATTCCTTTTGATGTAACAATGAATCCCATAAACTTGCCACTTGAAACGCCCAAGAAAGACTTTGTTGGGTTCATTTTCAGCAGATAAGCTAACATTATATCAAACATTGTTTTTAAGTCACGAAAATGATCATTTTTATCGCGACTTTTTACAGCAATGTCGTCGACATAACACTCTACCATTTTTCGGAGGTGGTTATGGAAGATTATACTCGTTGCACGTTGGTAAGTTGCTCCAGCATTCTTTAATCCGAACGGCATAACAGTATAACAGTATACCCCAACGGTGTCCGGAATGAAGTATGCCTTTCGTCTTCCGGGTATATCTGCTCTGATTGTACCCTGAGAAGCCATCCATAAAAGACATTCTCTCAAAGTCGCAGGTGTTATCAATCATGACATCAGTGATGGGTAGTGGGAACTCGTCTTTAGGGCAAGCTGTAAGATCGCGGTAGTCAATACAGATCCAGATTTTTTCATTCTTTATAAGAACGGGGACAATGTTAGCAACCCAATCCGGATGTTGCTTTTCCCGTATGAAATCACATTCGATGAGTTTATAAACTTCAACTTCAATAGTTTCCATGATGTCAGGGCGAAACTGCCGCTGCTGTTGTTTCACCGACTTGACGTCAGGCTTAATGTTTAAATGATGCATGGCTATTTGCGAATCGAGATCGAGCATATCTTCATAATTTTATGCAAAAATATCAATATATTCTCGTATAAGAGTTATCAATTCTTCTCTATCTGTAAGTGATAGACTTTCACTTATAGAGATGAGTTTAGGGTGATCTCGACTACCCACATCGACCTGAATTACCCTATCCTCAGTGGGCGGTTCACGTTGTTCAAATCACTTTTCCCACTGGAGATCGAGTTGCTGAGCCCATGGCTCAGCATCAAACGTTTCAACAGCCTCTCACATTGAAGTCATATTGACGAAGAGGTTTTTGAAGAGCACCCCTATGCTGACATCCGATTCCCACTCAAATGAAGTGGAGGAATGTGACGGGAGAGATTTGTCTTCTTCGGACAGAAGTGGAGTGGGAGTTGTAACATATCCCAACCCCTTGCGTGTTCTATCGTAATAATTTGTTGGCTTCCCTTTCGGCGCGAAAGTCCCTAGAAGACCACGTCGTCCCCTTTCAAAGTTCAAGTCATTCCCACGCTGTATATTGTACCCTATTTTCTCATCATATGGTGTGCTGATCGTGCATAATGAAAAAATTGTGGGGGCTCTGAGTCTGAACTCGAGTCTATAACTGCAGACATTCGGGTTGGACCCTACCGAATACTATAGGCGATTGACTCCTTTTGGATGGAGTGATCACAAAGACCGAGCCTTCTTCACTCTCTACAGGCGTACTTGCCACGCTTAACATGGACAAGGGCATCTGTAAGGAGGTATCGTCAACACTCAAATGATAATCAAAAGTGACATTCTCATTGATCACCCATTCACAATCATCCTCGATGGGATTGTTACATTTAGGATCGTTAAAATATGCTACAGTTAGTTTGAAAGCAAGAGTAGCTGGCGTGCCTTCCTCTGACTCCAAATCCGCTTCATTGCCGCTATCGTCGTCTTCAAGCAACGGTTCTTTTGCTACTTCGTTAGCTTCCTGGTAGAGGAGAGCATAAGTAAAGTAGTTTTCAACTCCCTTGAGCGGCTGTTTTTCAGCAAACACTGTTCGTACTGTTGCATTATCTTCCATGTACTTGAAGCACTGGTGCAGAGTGGAGGAAACGATCCAATTAGCGTGAATCCAAGGCCGCCCAAGCAATAAATTGTATAGCGTGTCAGCGTCGATGACGTGACATGTCACTTTCAATTTTAGGTCCCCAATTCGATAGCAAAGTCGAATCTTTCCTAATAGGTGACTACTTCCTGCATTGAAGCCATATCATAGTAGTCGTTGCTGATAACCTGTTAAGCGGTATCCCAAGAAAGTAGATGAGCCTTTTAGGGATGATGCTGAGTGCAGACCCTGGATCAACCTGTATCCTCTCGATGCACATCGAGACGATGTATCCAGTATAATACAAGGTTTGATTGTGTTTATTGTCTTTGAGGAGCATGTCCTCAGCAGTGAAGGTGATGGCAGACATTTTTATCTGTACATGATGACATTCAGGGCACAAGGGTTGACTGTCATCTTCAGAGGTCTCCGACATGTGTATCAGAAATGATTCTGGATTAGTCAACGCATCTTGAGTACCTCTCTTGTTTCTTTCGAAAGGCAAAGCAGCTCGTGTATAGTGATCCGAGCTGGAATACTGGCTAGTTGTGCCAATATATCAAAGCGGAGAGGGGCATCAAGTCCCAGACCCGAAGTTCTCTTCAACACGCGGTAAAATCGGACTTCTTTCTGCTTTTCTTTTGCTGGCGTGGGAACTGAAGCCAGAATAGGTAGTTCCGCTGATGTTGTTGGCTGTTGTGTCTCGTCAGTGGTCTTCTCATACTGCCTCAAGTATAATTTCCCAGACCGAGTACCTGTTGGTTGGGGTGTAGCATCCTGTGCTGCAAAAGCATGTTTCTCATCTTCAGAATCACTGAGAGAAACTACCGTTTCGTTGTTATCATCTGGCAAGTCAGAGATAACGTTGCAGGATTTTCCCTTTGACTTGGGTTTCTTTGAATCCCATTGTTTATCTTTGGCAAGATCTGGGTGCACCTACATAATTTTTCCAGTCTTCAATGTCCGTGGAAGGAGACCTTTAGCCTCATGCTGCTTTATTGAAGGATTACTTACCTCCAGTCGTGCCTTTGGTACTGGAGCATGTCCGTCGGGGACAGTAACCTTCGGAAGAGTGCCGAACTCGAGAGTCACCATGTTTGCAGTGACTTTCTTCTGTTACGACTTTAAAATCAGAAATCTGGCGTCATTTAAAGCCTGAATTTTGTCCTTGAGGATGAAGCATTTGTTGGTAGATGGTGAACCATCCTATGGAAGAGGCAATAGTTGGGATCATTTGTGCGTCCCACTACATTAGGGCATCGAACCTCTGGCAGCTTCAACTTATTGCCTTTTGGAGCAAATAGAATATTGTAACCACCTGCTCATCTTTGAAGGAGTACTGTTTCGGAGGAAACTTGAACTCCTGATTACCGGCGCCACCCTTCTTGGTTTCGGAGGAGTTTCCCCTGACAACTCCACAACATGGTTTCTTTCTTTTTTGATTGGGAAGACTGTGCCATTTTGCCGCGTCCTTTATTGTTCACACCTCATTTCCTTTAAGTGTGGAAGGCTCAAACTTTTTAGCCGACTTCTCGGCTATTTCAGCTTGCTCAACAAGCTCTTTCTAAGTGTGGGCCTTAACAGCTCTCATGCGAATTTTTACTTGGTCCAAGAAGTTGTGTTTATATGTCTGCAATAACATAGGTAATGGCATCCCTGCTGGACACATTAGAGATAGGTTCCTGAATCTTTCAATGTAATCACGGACCGATTCTCCTTTCTTTTGTACGGTGGAAAGAAGTTTATCTATGGTACCTCGGTGTCATCCTCATAGAAGCGAGAGAGGAACCAAGTCTCTAAATCGATTCAAGAATCGATGGAACCCGGTGGAAGGCTCTGAGCCAGTCGAAGACCACTCCTTTGAGATTACCGATAAACAATCTGGCCATGATGACATCATTATCTATTACATTACCAGTCTTGGACCAGAAGTAATAGATATGCCGGTTCGACGAACTCTTGCCATCATACCTATATAACGTAGGTGGTTTGAATTTCGGTGGGTATGACACTGAATCCTATTCTAGTGGGTAAGGGCGAGTCATACCTACTTTTTTCAGGTCATCCTCTGAGCTAGGGATGCAATATGAGCCTGGATGCCTTTAATAACCTCAATATTAACTGAAGAACTTACCTTCGACTTCTCAGTCTTAGACCGTTTATCATTATTATATTCCTTCTCATTATGATTGTTCCCGGTATCATTGTTATTCCGATTGCTCAGGAGCTGAGCTAGTATCTATTGAATATTATCCAAAGCTTCTTATTGTGCCCTGAAAGTTTGTTCTTGAGCCTCCATCTGTCAGCGAAGGTCATCATTATTGTTATCGGCCATGTAAGCTGACATTCTGCCTGTTTGTAAAGAGCTGACCATTGCTGAAGAGGCATACCCGCTAGCTTCTCCCTCATCATCAGACCATTGGAAGAGACTTTTCAGTAGTTCTGGTGACATCACCCCAGTTGAAGAGGACGGTTGTTCATGATTAGGGTATTGCTACCCTGAATCTTGTGCCCCGGAATGCACCTTCTTGTCCTAATAAGACTTAGCCCAAACCGGGGCTATAGTCTGAATCTGGAGAACTGAACGAAGGAGAGTTAGTATCACGTCTCCCTCCTCTGGCCCTAAGTGGTTCGCTCCCCCTCCTTATCATGTTGACGGATACTGAGGGAAGATTTGGCACGTTTTGTGCTTTGTTCCTTTTCTGAGGCTTCATAGGAACTTGAATCGATAGTCGGTTGAAAACTGATTGTCAGGCTGGAAAAGAGGCGGTGACTGGCTCTAGTCAGCAATTGACTAAATGGACCGTCACCAACTGGCACCCTGCTTGTTCACAGCAGGAGAGAGAAGTATGGCTTAGTTCTTCACAACAGAACTTCTGCTTGTTAGTTAAGAACTCTGATAAATCAGGATTAATTGGGCTTAAGCGATCTAGTACAGAGACTCGAGGGGTCATGTGCTAAGCTGTTCAAGTTGGAGAACTCTAGCATTGAAGCTCTTTTTAATTGCAGGTGAATTTAAAACAACCTCGCCTGTAGTATTAACTTCGTTTGGCGAAGCTAAACTTTTAGCTCTGCCCCCAAGCGCGAGGTTAGCGCTAGAAAGCATTGGGAGCGAAGCCTTGGTAGCTTCGCTTTTAGCACGACGTGGTGCTTTGATCTTTGTGCTGCGGCGAAGGTAATTAGCACTACATAGTGCTTTAGTTCCAGCCTCGCGGCTAGGGACTTTGTTGGTATCCTTAGGTGCTGAACCTGCATAAGCAATGCTATCAGCACTTGGGAATACCCCCTTAACTCCACTCAGAGGAGCGGACTTAGCGCTGAAAACAAACGCTCTTGGGTTGGGCGAAGCCAGTGAGGCTTCGCGTCCTCATAGTTCTAATTAAGCCTCGCGGCTAAGGGAACTTTGAGCGCTCCGTATTGAAGCTGCATGAGCAACGCTTCCAACACTTAAGGGCGCTTTGCCCTTCTCTTCTTGTGAGAGACGAGGTTGGGTTTCAACTTTGCATGAAACTTCGTGCGGAGAAGTTCCTTGCTTCGCTTTCCAGACTTGCTTGCCCTGAGCGGTCTTAGGTTCATGTAGAACCTGTTTGGCCTTGCATAGGCCATCATGTTGACATGAAGTCAACTTAGCCTCAGTTGAGACTGAAGGGAATTGGAGTATGATTTGCTCACCCGCGCACGTGGCTGGCATAGGGTTGGATACAGCCTTAGTTGGAGCTGCTTTTTGATCTATAGCCAGTGAAACTTTGGCTACGGAGACCCTCCTGTGCTTCCGTGCATGGAACGCTGGACCATCCCCGAAGAGGAGTTCCTCGAACTTCTCTTGGTCAAAGTGGATGACCAAATTTTTGATGGTGATGGGTTCAGTATTCTGATCATTGCATTGGGACATCATTTCCTTGTTGTGGAAGAAGACCCTACTCCCCATCGGAGTCGCCATCTTATTTTCCATTGAAATTGATCGGGAGAAAACTTACAAAATATTGAGGAGCAAAATTACAAGTAACTCTTTAAAGAAAGAAAAAGAAAATTACAAGTAGATCTCTTCTGAGATTCTGAGGAAGTATACTGGTAAGAATCTGATCAGCGCACAATTACTTTATCTCGTTGATGATGCAATCGGTCGGTGTTCAAACCTTCTCGAGAGAATTTCCTTCTCGCTTGGTTCTGAAATCTTTTGAAGATAGAAGGCGTGTTGATCCTGGATGAAAGAGAGTTGAGTCTCTGGGGCTTTGGAAGCTTAAAAGCAAGAAAACACACGTTCTCTTAGATCTCTCCAAATTTTCTAGCCCCTTTTCTCTCTTGCAAAGGGCTATTTGTAGCAAAAATAGGGGTGTAACTGCCCTTTGAATTCAGCAAGATTGAATCAGTCTATTAGCTTCGCGTGAGGCTTGAAATAGCCTTGTTATGAGGCTAAATGCAAGCTCAGGCGAAGCTGGGAGGTTCACGCGAGCTATTAATAGCCATTGCGTCTTAATTGTCTCCACTTAATGTGGGATGAAGTGGGCAGGTGTAACCGCGCACTTAAAGTGGCATTAACCCCACTAAAGTAGCGGAGTTCATCCATTAATCCCTCGTGGGATTTTGAAACGGTCAACTGATAACCTAGTAAAGCTCACCGCGGAGCTAAGTAAGAGTTTGATGCAAAGCTCATCTTAAAAAGCTTCAGGCGAAACTATATTCAAGGCTTCAAGCGAAGCTAGAAGTTAGCTCATTTGATGAGCTAGGTGAAGCTTCAGGTGAAGCTAGGGAATTAGCTTAGAGCAGAGCTGGACCACACCTCCAGCGAAGTTGGTGAAATAGCTTCTAGCGGAACTTAAGGTTAGCCTTCAGCGGGGTTGATTGAAGCTCCATGTGAAGCTAGTGGCTTCGGCCTTTTGACAAGGGTATGAGCGAAATTAGCCCCATTTGGGTTCATGCGAGGCTATATGTTGAACAAACCTAGCCTTATAGGCCTGCTTTTGGCCTCTGGTGCAGGTATAGAACTGGTCATCAGCTCGTCCATGACTCTGACTTTTGTAAATATCGCCGAATGTAGACATCGTTAAGACCGGTTGAAGTGCTGCCTAGGAGCTTGTCTTTTTGGAGTGTCAACAATAGGTGTTCTTTTTCTTGTGTTCTTGGCAGGATCAATCGGGAGTGTCCAACTGTCTGTGACGGAAAACCCCCACCACATTGGTGCTTTGTTGAGAGCTCTTGAGTTTACACTCAGTGTTGTTCCCTCCTCTTCGCCAAACACTACTCAAAAATCTCTCCACAAAAGCCAAGAAAACGACAATGACTCCTCACAAGAAGGCCCACCCGCAGGCCGCCACCTCAGTTGTTGTTTCCAAAGGCAAGAATATCATCAATGGGGGCACGAATACCACTGATCTCCACCCCTAAAATCTAGATATGGTTCTCCAAGAAATCAACGAGGAGCCCTCATCCCCGATGACTGCTCGCGACTACTCCCAGGTGAGTAGCCAACGAGCATGAATCCAGGTTGCGTGCCAAGGGGTAACTTCTTCAGGTGTTGGACCGCTTACAGATGCAACTTGATGAACAAGAGGCGGAGGCGGTTTGCGAGCTCGAAAGAGCTGTCCTAGAGAGATGTCGCTACCCGTATCCATAACCAGCTCCTCACTCATATGGAGGTGCTCTGAAGAGCTCGAACGAGGGGCTCAGATGAGAAGTCCCACACTCATCCCTCACAGCTGCACGTCATGAATACTGCCTGCACTGGCGGTAGTCGAAGGCATCATCGATCCGCGTCACACATCTTGAGGAATGCTTTGATGAAAGCGAACCACCCAGATCTACGAAGACTCCACGCGTCGAAGAGTTGGTGGAGATGGTCAGAAAGTGGATTGATAAGACAAACCGCATTCCCACGGTGTGCCAGGATCTTTTGTTCTGAGGATTTGTGATTCTCCTCTTTCGGAGAAGATCATGTTTCATTGCTTTCTTAAAAAGTTCATGATACCAAGCTTCGATTGCTACACCGAAACGACTGACCCCGTCCAACATCTCCGAGCTTATCAGGTTAAGATGGTGGTCTACTCTCACGACGATTACCTCATGTGCTGAGTGTTTCCTTCCAGTCTGAAAGGCTTGGCTTTGGATTGGTTTTACTTCCTCTCGTCACGATCTCTCTGAAGCTTTGAGGAGGTAAGCAATGCTTTTTTCAATCAATACGCCTCGAGTGGTAAGAGTTTAAGAAGAACAATAACCACCTCCTCAGCATCAAGATGAAGCCAGGGGAGACCCTCAAGCGCTACATCAGTTATTTCTAAAGCCAGATAGCTATGGTTTATAACTGTAGCGACGATATTGCTGTGACCGCATTCATTACCAGACTGCAAACCGATCATTTCTTATACAAGTATTTGGTGAAACACGACATCACCAACATGAAGGATATCTTATCTCAAGCCCATAAGTATGTCCAACTAGAAGAAGTGATGCAAAGCTTGACGATCTGACCTCCTAAGCAAGAAAGTGAGGGAAAGAAGATAAAGTCGCAGTCTGCTCCTTCGAAGAAGGCTCAAAATCGAGGGCAGAATAGTTTCAAGAAACTACCTCAACCGAGTTCTTTCCCGAACCCCGTTGAGGTATACGGAGTTGACACTGGCCTCACTCCATTCAAGACTTCCACCGACCGGATCTTCAGTGCGATCTAGGACCAATCCTGGCTGAGACGTCCGAGACCGCTTCCACCTAACTTGAAGGGTCCTGGATGACGGCATGGGCCACCATACAGCGGATTGTTGATATCTTCGGAAGCAGTTCCCGAAACTCATCAACCGGGGCACCTCAAGGAGTTCATCCTAAATCCCAGCGAACCTTCAAAGTTAAAGGTGCGGAAGGAGACTCTCGAAGCTCAGCAGCTCGATGAGTCGCTCTCTCGTCAACTACTGGGAAGTCGATGCCATTTTCAGAGCCTGCCCACTGTAGGGCACCACCTCGAGAGAGAGAGAGAGAGAGAGAGAGAGAGAGAGAGGTCCATCTATATTAATGAGGCCCGTAGGGCTAGCTATCCCATGGTCCTGACTGGTCTCCCTTTGACCCCGAGCAAGCCAATCATGTTCTCGGAAGCGAATGCCTGTGCGGTCCATTTCCCACACAGCGATGCCCTGATCGCCATTATCATATTGACAACTGCTGAGTGTCTAGAATCCTGGTCGACAGTGGGAGTAGCGTCAACATTCTATATGAAGGCGCTCTGAACAGAATGAAGGATAACCCGGAGACTGCCCAAGCCATGATCAACCCTCGAACTCGATCCAGCTTGTACGGGTTTGACGGGAACGAGACTCGGTCTCCGAGTACCATCTCGCTCCCGGTCCGCGCCGATCCATGCAATGTCATCACGGAGTTCTTCATGATCGATGTTGAGTCCCCACACAACAGGATCCTCGGTCGACCTTGGCTCCACAGGATGAGGGTGATTCCATCCAGTTACCACTAGCTCTTGCGGTATCCCTCTCTAACGGGAACCGCAGACATAAGGGGAGACCAAGCCATGTCACGAAACATTGCCGCAATCGCTCAGAAGAAATCTGGGTGGGTGGCAAGGAACGCAAAGGCGGTCTCTGACTAAGACCACCCTCAAGGAAGGAAACAGGAGGAGATCACCGCCCAATAGCAATTACAGAGTGATAAAAGCCAAGAAACCGACTCCTCTGATGACTTAGAGGCTCTCGATAGTCGATCAGATGAGGATGCAGAGCTGATCTATGTTGACCCGTTACACTCGGAGCGGGCCGTTCGAATCGGAGCAAATCTTTCGGCAGATGAAAATGTATGGCTTAAAGATTACTTATCTTACAACTTGGATGTGTTCGCCTGGGTCCCTACAAATATGCCAGTAGTCGACCCATCTATTTGTCGGTAAAATTTGAAGTAAAATTTTTTTGAGTAGATTAAAAATTACAACTGATTAAAATTAGATTACAAAAGGGAGGAGGGTTTGTGTGGATCTCCCCTTTATTTAAACCTGGGTTCTTGATGTAGCTGTGAAAAGTGATTCTTATTCTCCATTGACAGGCCGAATTGAAAGCTTATTTTGGATCTTTGTGATTGCTCTCAAAGAGATGAAAAAACTCTACTTGAACACAACTGTTTTGTGTCTTTTCTTTTCAAAAGAATTTCTCTTTTTTCTCTCTCTAAAGATGAATTTTGGAGCAAGTTAACTTTTCTCCCAAAAAACTTTTTTGTTTTTATCACTGAACTGGGGTCTTTTCATAGCTTTTATAGCTATTTATAGGGATTCTCAGGGGTAGAATTGTCCCCTAAAAATTCTCCATAATGGGAATTAACTCCTACTTTACGTGGGTGTTAATTGACCTAGTAATGGGATTCAGTTACAAAAGAACGTGAGTCTCGCACTAGACGTGAATCTCGTTCTATTGTTAGACACGGAGCTCACATGTTCCCATCCATATTGGAACTCGAAACTCGTAGGCTCACGTTTGAGTTGGAACGCGGAGCTTGCAGGAACGCGTGAAATGCAGTGCTACTCAGGCTCGCTTCTAAATCACGACCATCTCGTTTGGCATAGAACATGACCCTCGTGCCGCGTTTGTTGGAGTGTGACATCTGCGCTTGAGGTTGAAACACGACCCTCACGTCTGGTCTAAGGTCCGCGTTTTTGAGGTTTTGTCTTCAGTGATGTTTAGACAGCCTACAGAACCCCCTCTAAAGTTTTCGAAACATGATTGACTGGGAAGGATTTTGAAATACTTTAGACTTCATCTTAATTTGGGCCTTTGTGATTGTGCTGGCAATTTTTTGAAATGCCCTGAGCTTGATTTGTCTGAATTATGATCTTCATGGGTGTACTATTCAACTGCTTAAAACTTCCAAGAAAGATCGCTATAAGTGTCTAGATAGGCAGACGATAACCTATGTGAGCTTTAATTTCTCTTGTCGGTGTACTGTTGAACCGGTGAAGTTGTCAATTACTTTTATCAATGTACTGTTGAACTGAATGCAGAAGCATAGACACTCTCTTTATTTGGGAAAGAGAACAAAATCTCGTTAATGAAGACATCCGCCTCCACACTGGCATCCTTATCAGGTACATAAGATCCTTCTTCTCCTAAGAGAAGGAGATCGATCGCTTCTCTAATCATGAGAGCGCACACATACATCACTACACTGAAAGTTTCCTATTCCAGTCCATCCATTACACTAGCAGTTTTCTGTGCTAGTTCATATACCACACTGGAAGTTTCCTATTTCAGTCCATCCACTACACTAGCAGTTCTCTGTGCTAGTCCATCCACCACACTGAAAGTTTCTTATTCCAATCCTTTCACACTCTAGCACTTTCCTGTGCTAGTTCACCATTCCACCACACCGATAGTTTTCCTTTGTCGGTCCTTCCTGTCATTTCATCGACTGATTCTCACGCCCGAGGGTCTTTGGTTAGCACCACATCGGTGTTTCTAACCTTAAAGGTGTCTTTTCTTCTGTGTGCTCTGACAGGTAACATCCCGGGGGAGTGCCTTTAAAATTTGCTTATGGTGGGTCGATCCACAGTGAGCTGATTTTTATCTATCACAAACTGGTGCTTTCATTAAGATCTGAGTCCACACTCAAGGTCTCCTTCCCATCCAACCCAAAACCTTTCTAAACAAGCCTCTCTCCTAGTGTCGATGGCCCCGAGAAAGCAGACTAGTACTCATAATAGCATCTCGTTAAAGGGCAAGGCCATCAGTGCCATTGGGGGCATGGTCCCCACATGTCGTCGATCAGCTGCATACTACCAACGACACTTACTCCTCCTCGCCTCAGGGCCGGCCATCAGCGTCCAACCACCGCCGCAGTATGAAGATCAAATCCTTCAAATGCTCGACGACATGAAGGAGCAAATGAAGGAGCAACATGCCCAGTCAGATCGCGATTAGGAGTAGGCAGATCTCGACCGCGAGAATATCATCCATGAACATGAGGCGTTGAGGCAGCTCAGCGGACAACTCTAGGCCCATATCACTGCCCTCCAAACACCCAGACACCGATGCAGTTAGAAAGCGAGAATGGAATCAAAAAATCTCTCGACATTCGAGTCCTCGATGAGCTGATCCAAAGATGGGTCAAAGAGGCTAAGTTGCAGCTCAACACCCGATTAACACTTTGAATTGTCAAAGTCTCCGACTCTCCTCTCTGCAAAGAGATCCTGGAATGTGAGTTCACGAGGAAGTTCTCAACTCTAATCTTTGACTATTACTGTGGAATAAGTGATCCGTTTCAGCACATCAGGCATTTTCGGGACAAGATGGTGCTTTACTCCTGCAACGATCTGATCATGTGCCTAACCTTCCGTCCAGCTTAAAAGGCGTGGTCTTTGATGGTTCTACTCTATGCCGCCTTTACAACTTCGAGGAGCTAATTGAAGTGTTTCTTACTCAGTACACCTCTCGTCAGGAGCCAAGAAGAACAACTATCACCTCTTCTCCGTTAAGATGAGGCATGGTGATAGCCTCAAGTCTTACATTGTTTACTTCCAAAGCCAATTTGCCAATGTTCCCAATTGTGGTGAGGATGTCTCTGCATTCACATTCGTCAGTGAGCTGTAGATCTCTCACTCACTGTACAAGCACCTATTGAAGCATGACGTCACTCGAATGAGTGAAGTTTTATCCCACGCCTAACCTTACATTCAATTGGAGGAAGCCATGAAGAGTTCATGTAACACCCCTAATTTCACACACCAGCTGCAGTTTGGGAGGGAACTTTAGAGTCGTTATAATATGATAATAACTCAGGAAAGTAAGAATATAAAGCAGAAAAAAATCAACGAGGGTAAAAGCCCGACATGGGTGAGAAATACATGAGACATTGATTGAGGGTAACCTGCACAGAAAATACAAAATTTTAGAATAAAAAATAGAAGTGTGCAAGGTACTCAATTCTATCGCGATAGCAAGTGGCTATGCGGATCGTGATCCATAAGGAGGGACTTGCGATGGAAGCGTGTTGTAAGTTCTCTTTTAGTTTACTAAAAATGGTTAAAAGTTCTTCTCTTGCTCTTGAAAAGAAAAAGAATCTATTGTTAAGTTAAGAAGAAAGTGGTAGATTGAGAAGGTGGAGAAAATAAAAAATAATTTTGTACAATAAAAAGTGAAAATCGTGAATAAAGTTGAGAGTTGGTGATGATGGTGATCTAAACTAAAGATTAAAAGAAAAAAAGAAAACTCTAAAAGTACTTACTTACCATTTTCGTTGATCATGTACCTTGAATCCTTGCAAAGATTTACCTTGTCTTGAAGGCGAGCAAAGCATGACAAATAAGATCTTCCCCGTTCTCGATTAACACTATGAATTAAAAGGCAAGCTAAACTAACAAAGGAATAGTTATTCATGCACGGGACCCACCTAAAGCATGGACAACGTCTCAACCGATCAGTTAATAACTGAGGACATCGATTGGCATGTGTGGTAGGCGTAGTATGGGATGTGTCTATTACATGTGACAATGGTATTCGCTGACATAATTAATAATAAAACTATTGATGTATTGTGACTGATTGTAATCACCTGATTGTATATCTATATATATCATTATGATAGACACATGATTGTAATCAGGACCAGATTATGTACTAGGTAGTGATATTGCTAGGATATACACCTAGACGTCTGTTGTTTGTTACAGTTATTTTACTGTCTTGTACCTGTACTCTTATTCTTGTTATTGCTATTAGTTGCTTATGTATCATGTTATTTGATTATCTTATATCTGCAGTTATTCTTGTTATTGCTTTATGCCTTTTTATATGCACGAGCTCTCCCCTTTACACACACACTCACTAGGTCGCTTTCTGACTACCCTGGATTTGCACGTTCAGATATTGGACGCTTGTTCTTTTGTGCAGATGTACGATGAGACTGTACGACTTGTGAGGAACCGGACTCTCTCTCTTTTGATTCTGGTATTCTTTCCTTTCTTTATTCCTGCTATTATTCTTTGATTCCTGTATATCACCCTTGGCTTCTATTCTGTTCCTTATTTCATTCCAGATCATGTGTAGCCTTTATATGTATTATTGCAGTGATCCTTGATTATTATGGTTTAGATTTATAGCTTGTTCAGGTTACTTTAGGCTTAGCGCGTATACGTGAGGTATTTTCCTTGCGTATATGCGTCGCCGACTCGTGTCGCGTCTCCGCTCCAGCGTATTTTGGGAAGTGGGGTGTGACAGGGTTTTCTTGGTATCAGAGCCAGGTTCGCAAATGAAACGGACCAAGTTCATGCCTGCGACCTGAAACGAGTTATAATTACACTGCAATATACATATAGGATTCACACGATGATGCTGAGTCCACTTGAGAATTGATTGTCCTCCCTTTGAAAATCTATCTCTTCGATCTTTCGATATCTCTGATTGCATCTCTCTTCTAGAGTAATCTTAATTCCATATTGATTCTTATTCTTCTTATTTTATTTTCTGACTTTATCTCTTGGAATTGACCATTCATTCTAAAGCTGGTAGCAGAGATCAGAGCGCGCAGCGGAATCGTGGTGTTCCAGCGAGGCGACGTGGAAGCTTGTTTTCTCTCTTGACTTAATTCTGTTATCATTCCCTACCTTATTGAAATTTCGAGAACGAAATTTTATAAGGTGGGTAGAATGTAATACCTCTGTTTAATAATGCTAGTTTTAATAGTAAATGATAGTATTTTAGCATGTATATGAAATTTGTTCTAACTATTATTTATTTTCAAATGTGAGTTATCATTATTTATTCTTATTAAATTTTCTTATTAATTAGTATGATTTTGTTAATATGTAATTGTAATTAGCTGATGCTATAAGATTAATACTTGTTCTTTTCTTTCCCTATTTTTCTCTTGGCCCAAGTCAAACCTATGGCCCATATCCTCAAAACCCATTATCCATTGAGAACCCATAATCTATTATCTATACCCGCAACCCGAAACCCAACCCAATATCTTTCTCTCCCTTCATATAAACCCTCCTTACCTAACCTAATTATTATCCCAAAACTAATCCTATCATCAGCCGCCAACACCCTCCATTGGCTAAACCCCATGCCCCCTTTCCCTTCCCATCTGCGCCCAGCCTCCCTGTGCGCGGATTATCGCGGCAACTCAGTCTTATCGCCGGAGCGCGAACACACCTCCGCCGGAGTCCGTTCTCCGCCCTCCGTTGCCGGTGCACCTATTCTCCTCCGCAAGACTCGTCGGAGCTCCGACATCCATGGTCGAAGTAGCATCTGCATCCTAACATTCTGTTGCTATATTGAGGCAACTTTGGAGGTCTACTACTTTTGTAAGTAGCCGTTCACCATTTATTTGCTTGAAGTTTCTAAAGTGGGAGCTCCTTGGTTGGGTGAATTATTTTAAACATGATTTATTAAATACCTGATTCTTCAATTTTTCTATATCACTTTTTAAGTTACGTTTTCTTTTATTTGTCAACTGTACTGAAAGCAAAATTTTCCCATTTTATTATAGTATTATTCTGTTTGTTAAGCACGAATTTGCAACTTATATGATATAGCATCTTCCTCCTTAACGTTGACAATGATGGTTGTTTTCTCTCCACTTCTTTGATCCTATTTCCTTTATTTGTTGTAAAGTGGTTTGAAGGGTGGTAGTTGCATGGGATGCCATTTTCGGGCTCTCCGTGGATCGCCGTGGATCACCGTAGGCGAGCGCGAACGCACCCACGCCCTTCATGGCGAGATGCTCTATCCAACGACACCCTCCGCGGTCCCTAACGCCTCCACCGGAGCCTCCGTCGGCGCGCCGCAAATCACGACATTATTATGTGAGTCTTCTCTTTTCCCTTCTTTATTATTTTGTATGTACAGTGTAGTTTAGGTGTCTTAGTGTGCTTGCATGTTGGTGAGGCTTTATTTTGGATGGTAGTATTAATAATTAACTTTAGTGTAAATAATTATATGATGGGAATGTACATGCATGTATTAGTTAAGTGTGCTGCTGTGTGTGTTGAGGATCTTGTGTGTGTGGCGCTTTATTTGAGTAATTGTATTGATACATGCATGTGTGTATGTACAGGTGAGTTTGGGCTGTGTGTGTATTCGTATATGTATATGTAACGTATACGAGTATGTATTTGTATGGGCGTATGCTTGACGGTGTGCTCGTGTCTGTAGAGTGTATGTGCCATACGTATTGTATATGTATACGTGTGTCCTTGATTGTTCGGTGGCATGTTGCGGCGATCTGGACCCGTTGCAGGAGACCGGACCCAATTCGGATTCGTGCTCGTTGTAGACCCGATGCACAGGCGATTTAAAGACCGATCCATGGGACAATCCGAAGATCAGTACTGGTTCGTGCAGTGAAGATCAGACGGCGATTCGGTTCTGAAACCGCGTCATTTCATGTGAGTGTTTGCTTTTGTCTCATTTTCTTATTTACCGTTGTCTATATATATATTATGTTTTACTTTTATCATTTCATGTGACTATTTGATTTATTTTACCAGTGTGAATACCTGTATCACTCTGAGTCATGAGCGAACATTCACCTTATTTATTTTGTTGATCAGAGTATTGATTAGTATCAGTTCATGGGTTGGTAGATCGCCATTGTTGGCTTAGGCCTAATAGTGATATACTGTATACCAGACTTGACCTTGTAACTGATATAACTGTGATAAATTCTAAAATATAGATATGTTTTGATCTTAAGCATGATGGGTCCTTGATTGAGGTTAGAGATTCATATACTATGTGAAGTGATTTCCAAGCGAATTGTTGGGTGACATATCTGAGGATAACGAGTGTTATGTCCACCACTTTTGGGTATTTGTAGGAATTTGTTTAGAGCCCTGATCATACACACAGGCAGGGTTATTAGTCGACTTGCCATTTTGTTAGTCGACTAATACTCCTATTAGTCGACTTACCATAGTCCTTTAGTCGACTAGGTTTCCATTTAGATAGTTGTGACTCTCTGTTTGTCGATTGTAAGCTATATTAGTCAACTGGCCATTTCCTATACTCGACTTACACCTTTTATTAGTCGACTTATCTCTCCTGTTAGTCGACTTACTCCTTGTGTAGTCGACTTATCCTATTTGTTAGTCGACTAATCCACTACCCTAGTCGACTTGCTCCTACCCTAGTCGACTAACTCTAGTCTGACTGCTGCTGATAGATTTCTATGGATTGAGGACTTTACCCTTGGTTATGGTCTTGGCTATAGGTGGATGGATCTGATTTTGAGGAGTAGGTATTGATTGAATTGACTTTACTTGATAGATCTTATTAGATATAATCTGATATGTTACTCGACTTTGGGATCTGATGATTGACCTTGATAGAGTGAGAGTGTGGGATAATCTTGATCGAATTGGAATATGAGATTTGATTTTATGTATCAAACATGTAGTATTTCAGTTATTGAGATTTGGATATATCGATGACTTGAGGATCAGAGTTGATCGTTGGATGAGAGAATCGATTGTTGATTTATGGGACTTGTGATTACTGTACTAGATTACCTTAATAAGGTTTGATGTTTGAGATTCATGAGGATAGCTTTTGAGATTATGAGTTGATTACATACATTACCGGATTATTCTATTCATGACAGTAGATCATTACCCATCTTAGATATCTTGATTTACCTGAGAAACCTGACTGATTATACTGGTATCTACCTGATAACTATCTTGTCCATGTTACTTAGTTGCTGGGAAAAATATTATTACACGGTAACAACACCCGCATGGTATACTTGTTACATATTCCTGTTATACCGGTATCCTGTACATGATATTATAATATTCCTGTTATATCGGTATCCTGATTACATGTTGATATTGTTACCATGACTACCACCGAGTTATCCCAGTGATTAAGTAACATGCACATTAAATAATCTGAATAAACTAATAACATGATATTAAACAACTTACACTGGGATTGGGGAGATCGATGGAGGAGACAACGTCCGTATTTTGGGTGGACCTAGGATTTAGGTTGCGCAGCCGAAAGAGGGTTCCACTGCAGGGTTCCCGTGGGGTGACTGACACCCCGTCCTGTTCCTGTTATACATGTTATACATGTACCTGTCCTGTTTACATGTTCCTGACTACCTTGCGGTAGGTCCTGGTTCAGCGCCAGGAGTCTGGGCCGTGGTCCCGGGTATGCACGGGACCCACCTAAAGCATGGACAATGTCTCCAACCGATCAGTTTCAATAACTGAGGACATCGATTGGCATGTGTGGTGGGCGTAGTATGGGATGCGTCTATTACATGTGACAATTGGTGTTCGCTGACATAATAATAATAAACTGTTGATGTATTGTGACTGATGTAATCTCCTGATTGTATATCTATATATATCATTATGATAGACACATGATTGTAACCAGGACCAGATTATGTACTAGGTTGTGATATTGCTAGGATATACACCTAGACATCTGTTGTTTGTTACAGTTGTTTTACTTGTCTTGTACCTGTACTCTTATTCTTGCTATGTTATTAGTTGCTTATGTATCATGTTATTTGATTATCTTATATCTGCAGTTATTCTTGTTATTGCTTATGCACCTTTTTATATGCACGAGCTCTCCCTTTACACACACACTCACTAGGTCGCTTTCTGGCTATCCTGGATTTGCACGTCCAGATATTGGACGCTTGTTCTTTGTGCAGATGTACGATGAGACTGTACGACTTGTGAGGAACCAGACTCTCTCTTTTGATTCTGATATTCTTTCCTTTCTTTATTCCTGCTATTATTCTTTGATTCCTGTATATCACCCTTGGCTTCTATTCTATTCCTATTTCATTCCAGATCATGTGTAGTCTTTATATGTATTATTGCAGTGATCCTTGATTATTATGGTTTAGATTTATAGCTTGTTCAGGTTACTTTAGGCTTAGCGCGTATACGTGAGGTATTTTCCTTGCGTATATGCGTCGCCGACTCGTGTCGCGTCTCCGCTCCAGCGTATTTGGGAAGCGGGGCGTGACAGTTGGTGATGATGGTGATCTAAACTAAAGATTAAAAGAAAAGAAGAAAAATCTTAAAAGTACTTACTTACCTCTTCGGTGATGACATACTTTGAATCGTTGCAAATACTTACCTTGTCTTGAAGGTGAGCAAAGTATGACAAATGGGATCTTCCCCGTTCCCGATGATACTTATGAATGAAGGACAAGCTAAACTAACAAAGGAACAGTTATCCATCACCATAAGTCATAATGGCACTTGCAATGATAAAGATAGTTTCGATGCTATAGGTTTCATTTGGATTCTCATCAAAACTAGATAGAAGAAGAGTAAGAGAAGAAGAAGAACATAAAAACGTAACTTTGATTTGATTAAAATAACAATGAAAGAAAAGAAGGACTTACACCGGTATGACGTTCAGTACAAGCTCCACTCTCGTTCTTCCATGAAAACATCTCTCATCTTAGTTGCATAAATAAAATGAAAAATTACATTAAAAAGAAAACAAAAACTTAAGTTACAAACTAAAGAACAGCTAGCCTAGCCTATGCTCTCTGCTGAATCGTTCTCCTCGCCGCATAATTTACAGATATTTATAGCAAAAACACAACGGGGGAGAGCGTTGAAGATAAGGGGAGCAAATACTCCCCGTATCTCAACTGTAATGCGGCGGAAATGCCACATTTACGGCGTTTCCGCGACATGGCCACATCCAGGGTGCATAAGCTTCTGATCTTTCGAACATCCTTCATCTCCTGATAAATTTCAGTTGGGCTCTGAATTCATCTATATCACTGTTGATTTTCAGCTAACCAAAATGGATCCATCAAAATCTGAATTTAACGGTTTTCATTTGGTGTTATCTCTCTCATTACTCTGATCTTCAGCTAACAATTGCCCTAATCCTTGATTTTGATTTAATCTGAACTTAGTAGGCTTTGGGCTCTCTTTTTCTTTTAGTAAAGCCCCTGTAAATAATTAGACAAAAAAGATAATTAAAGCAAAGTTTATTACACAATAAATATAGAATGTGACGATAAATATGTAATATCAGTGACCGATCACATATATATATAGAGTCTCATCAAAAGAAACTCAAACCAAGTCTTAAATACATACTACATCAACTCAGACACTCTCGACCTCAAGGTAAGGTATCACCATATACAATACCAAAATGTATACATGTACATAAAAAGGAGTAACCCTACAATAGAGCACTCTATCTGCGTATAGGATGTAACGACGACTACTCTGAGTCCTCGTCACTCAGCGTCTCTCCGGATAAGCTGCGAACCTCCTGAAATATTATAATCCAAATGCGTTAGATGCCAACAAGTCTACCCAAATGGTTGTCTCTCGATCATGATCTTGAGGCTGACTCAGTACTAGGTATAGGAGGTAACT